>ML805482.1:29041-73847 GCA_009831015.1 Picea engelmannii
GGTTCATCATGAGTGATTCATGATTGTTACATGATTATGTATCATGTTTGTCAACTTGTCAGTTTGGGAAGGTTGATGTTTCGAATAAGTCTCGACTGGTGTTGATGATTTTCTGACGACTATGTTGTGTCGATCGTGTTTTTCGACTTGTGTTTAGTCGATGGTGTTTGTTGACTTGAAAGATGATTTTGAGTACACCATGATGCAAGAAAACGCCATGTGCTTTGATAAAGTACAGGATGCGACAATTTGTTTGAAGAACAAAAGATTTTGTTGACATCATTTTTCAGTCTTGTATAATTTATTTTCAAGATTGATGGTTTTCTTGGCTTGTGACAAGATGTCACAGGAAAGTTTTGCAGCCATTGGAGAGTTGATTTTGTTGACGCCAAAGAGTTTGAAAAAGGGACTTGATTCTCAGTGGGAAGGTTGGTAGTCTTCCAAGCACAGAGAGAGCAGTGGGTCAGCAACAACCAGAGCGCAGTGGTTGAAGGACATAGCCAGTTGCAGTGCAGGGCATATCAACGTATTCAGGTGATTGTCGAAAAGATTTTGATATAACTTGAAAGCAGACAGATAAGCTTTTGTGGGTCCAAAAACCTTTCAGTGGGAAGGTGTGATCAAAATCTGGACCAGGGGGCAAAATTTTGCTCAATTTTCAAAGTGTTCGGAATGCGATGAAAACTGTGCCATTGCATCCGTCTCATCTTCCTGATTTTGGCGGTATATTTACTTTCTCAAACGGAGTCTGTATGGAGAAGTTATCGCGATCTGTTCGCCGAGGCAAACAGGCAATTTTTTTGGATGCTGACTGTACTTGTCCGTACAGTCCGTACGGTGACGTTGCAGGTCCGTACCGTTCGTACGGTGACGTGGCAGGTGGATGATGTGGAATTTTCATTGGTTGATGTTGACAAATCAGGTGTTGACATGTGTCTTGTACCTGGCGAATGGTGTGAGAACACGTGGCCCAATCTGGAGGCGCCACATGTCCCTCATTTTTGGTTCATATGGTTCTTGTATAAAAAGTAATGGGAGTCCGCGAGGTTCGACCCCGAGACCTCCCTCCACTATGCAAAGTTCTAACAAAGACCGCCCTACCAATCCGCCTACACTATGTTTCTTACTATATAACCTTTTGCAATGTATTTTAATTCAAATATTTGTATATTTGGGCGGGGGTCGGGCTGGGGCTTAGCCCCGGCCCATGGTCGTGTGTTATTTGCATATAACCGTGGCATATAATCCGACGGTTGGCGCGGATTTGTAAAACATAAATTATACAACCATATATTAATGTATGCGCACATATGTTTGGCGCGGGGTTTTGGAACTATAACCCAAAGTTTTACACCATTGAATAATGTGCGCACGCGATTTAAAATTAACCCTTGGTCATATAACCGTGTGCCATATGACTTGGAGCGCGGGGGTTAGTTGCACGGTTTGGTAATGGTTTAACCACCTATTTGTCCATGCGCGCGGTCCTATGGCCATATGCCCGAGTGTTAGGCGGTTAGGGGCTGGAGGCGCCCTAACCGTTCTACGGTTTGCACCGTTGGCGCGGTTGCTCCCGGTGCCAGGTTTTAACGCGTTTTGGGAGCGTGTTCTTGGTTCATTCAGGAGAGGTGCATTTTGGCGAGCCAATTCCAGCAAAGTTGAAGGAGGAAAATGGAGGAGGCCTAACTTATTCATCTTTTGGCCGATTGAGGTGTCGTAAAAGCCCAGCTAGGGGTTTTTGGACGTGATGGATCCATTGGTGCTGTTTTCAAGGCCATTTGAAGACTTCTTTTGCATGTTTTTCACCATTGAAGTTTCAGGAAGCTCCAGGGAGCTTTAATCCCTCATGATCAAGGACATGGTTTGGTTTCAGAGGCTGTTGAGGACTTTTACAGGTGTTTTTGCCAAAGAGAAGCTCAGGGAAGCTTATGGCCACATGTAGAAGAGGTCATGCCCGGATGAGCCATGATCCGTTTTTAGAGTTTTATTAGTCATTTTTGGGGTTTTTATGTGTTCTGATCTCAATGGTACAGTCTGTTTTTCCATTGGAGTTGAGCAGCAGATTGTAAAAGAACTTTTGACTAATTAATCCCAGAGAGCCAAGTCCATTGATGGAGGCTCAAGGAGATGTAGCCCGGAGGGGGGTGAACTCCTTTATCAACTTGTTCTTATTGTGATTTTGATGGTTTATTTGGTGCAAGTTGTGTTGCTGTGTATTTATTGAAAGTACATATATAACCATTTAAAAGAACATATCCTCACATATAAGCATTTACAAGAAGATACATGAACTTAACACATAAGTTTATCTTGCATATTTATACACATGAAGCAAGGTCCTGTAAAGTTTATTTTTAATGAAGTAGACGGTGCTTGCATAGCATAACAAGTCAGCCTTCTATTTTCAGATCATGGATTCATTTTCATTTTTACATAGTGAGCATCTACCCAGTCCTTCTATTTGACACCTACTCAGATTATCCCAGGTTGAGATTCTATTGTTTAAGGTCGCCCACGTGTAAATTTTGGGTTTTTGGGGACATTTAAGCTTCCAAAGAACCTTCCACCACCATCTGGGATTTTGTTGAATTGGGTCTATATTCAGAGTTATGTATCCAGATTTTGGGTCCTTTTGCCAGACTAGTTCATCTTCCATGTCTGATAGTCTGATGTGTCCTCTTCTGAGTGCTGAAATATAATTTTTCAGTAAGGTTGCATAATCCCATTTAAACCTAGTGATATAACACTTCTCCATCCTTGGTTCCATATATTAGTTGAGTGGGGATCAGATAGATGAGATAGGAAGAAGATACCCTGCCTGTGAAGTTGATTGATTAGTTCTTCTGGAAGAATATGAGAATTCCCACTACCAGGCCAAGGATCGACTCTAATGTGAAGATGATTTCATTTACCAACCCTCCATGCAAGACTATCCCCTACCATTGAGAACGAGGATATCATTGCTTTCCAAATAATTGAACAATGATATGTAGATTTGTTTGGAGTTCTGATCCAATCTTCTACTAAATCCAGGGAAATGTATTTTTGTGTGACTACCTATGTCCACAGACTGGAAACTGAATTAAGACGCCAACATACCTTTGCCACTAGGGCCTTGGAAAATAAGAAAATATTTTTGAGCCCCCATCCTCCCAATGCTTTTGGCATCGCAATACGTTCCCATTTTGTCCAAGGTTGGGTATACTTATCCCCTGATCCAGACCAAATAAACCAAGAAAAAGTCCTTCTAATTTTTTCAAGCACCCCCTTTGGAATCCACGCCAATGACATCCAATATACTGGTATGGATTCCATAACAGATTTGGTTAGAGTGAGTCTACCTGCTCTAGATAACCACCTAAAACTCCAACCATTCAACCTTTTCTCTAGTTTTGTTAGCAACCATTTCCAGTCTTCTTTTCTGTATTTTTTCGGCTTCAACTAGAACCCCAAGTATTTTAGGCCTTCTGAAATGTCCTGAACCGTGAAAGGAAATAACCTCTTTCATCCATTTTTAGAAGACAACATTTGCCGATTAAGGAAATCAATTAGATAATTTCGTCCACTTTTAGAAGACAACATTTGTTAAGAGTGTGCATATGCTTCTTTTTTCCTAAAAGTATTGGAAATAATTTAAAATTCTTAATATGCTTGGTTTTAAGGTTTAGATTCCAATGTTTAACAGTGATAGTGGAGTAATTCTTTGATTCTACAAATGATATATCAATTGGGTTTAGTCTGAGTGGTTTGTGTTGAGGGGTGTTTTTCCCCACCTAGGTTCAATTCCCGCAAATGACATGTTGAGCTCTTAAATGGAAAAGCTATCGAAAAAGCCTCGGCTTTCTACAAAATATGGTTTACCCCAGGTATCATCCTAGAAATGAGGGGAAGTGCCCGATGGGTTTCCTAGACTCTATTCCAAAGTTACACACACACACACACACACACACTTAGCAAATCCTTGCCAATTAAAGAAATCAATTAGATAATTTCGTCCACTTTTAGAAGACAACATTTGTTAAGAGTGTGCATGTGCTTTTGTTTTCCTAAAAGTATTAGAAGTGATTTAAAATTCTTAATATGCTTGGTTTTAAGGTTTAGATTCCAACGTTTTACCGTGATGTGTGTGTGTGTGTGTGTAAATTGGGTTTAGCTTGAGTGGTTTGTGTTGAGGGGTGTTTGTCCCCACCTAGGTTCAATTCCCGCAAATGGCATGTCGATCTCTTAAATGAGCAAGCTATCGAAAAAAGCCTCGAATTTCTACAAAATCTGGTTTACCCTAGGTACCATCCTCGAAATGAGGGGAAGTGCCCGATGGGTTTCCCTAGACTCTATTCCAAAGTAATATATATAATATAAGGTTATATTGTATAGGGAAATCTTCGAGTACTTCTCTTCATTTTCAGGATGCTATCCATTGTAAACCCTAGAATCTTTAGGGCATAAGGTCAGTGAATAATGAGGCTTGAAGCCATTATAATGATATACTTGTTATGAACTCAACATGTCACTTGCGGAAATTGAACCTGGGTGGGAAGGATAACAATCATTTCAAATTAAGTAATTTAAAATTCCTAATATGCATATTTTTATCATTTAGACTGCAACACCTACCTTGTTATGACGGTGGAGTAATGTTCTAATTACATCAATGAATATATGTGTGGGATGTGTTCCAAAGAAAAACTTCAAACAAGATTTAACAACATAAAATCCTATTTGTCTAGGTCCATTCATGAGAGAAGGAAATCATAAATAATTTCCCAAATGGGATTGTCTTAAGAAGATGTGTGTGTGAATAGTCTTAAAATAATAACCCACGTTGCACTTAGAGTTTTTAACATGTCAATCAAGGGAAAAGGTTGATATGTTAATTCTTCCATAGACTAGTGTTGGGATGCTGGTTCTTTATTTGTATTCTCCATGCATTTACAAACTTTGCAAGTAATTTTTATTTGAGATATTTTAAGTAGTACTCTTGAATTACTATGGATGTGACTAGGCTCATTACTGAAAACATAGGAGTGAGAGAACACATATGGGGATGCTTGGAAGCCCTTTTTTTCTATTAAGAAAAACCTCCAACGACTCTTGAACATTTTCTAGTTTAATAGTGTCTATGGGCAACCGTGAAACAACTCTATTTATTTTGTCCTTCACTTATGTTAGGGTATATTTCTAAGGGTATTTGTCACACTATTTCCCCATTCACAGTTTCATACCCGACTTCCTCTCTCTTATTCTTTCAAACCTCTTTGTTTTCAGGTTTGCCAATGCCATGGGTGTGGCTAAAATGAGTGCATTGCTAAAAAAAAAAAAGGAATGAGAAAGAGATGGGAGCATAGCCTTGACATTATTGTCGTAGGGATATTTTGTTGAAAATGATGAAAACCCTCGTCAAAAATACACATGGATAAGTATGAAGTGGTGTATATTTTATGAAGGGGAGACATGTTATCATTTTATCAAAAATTACACATAATGATCACAAATTCTATCTACTCAGTTCATCGTAATTGTTTGTATGACTTATTACATGTAAGATAACAATTCAATTAATTCAAAGTTATCTCCTAATCCTATTCTATCAAAAGTAGAGAGTGTAACACAAAAGAGGGACTAAGTAACTAGCCAATCAAAAGTAGAGGATAAATAAATGTAAAAGCAAAAACCATCACAAGTTGAGAATTTTCAATGAATCGAATTGTTAGATTTCCTTATCTTAAAAGGCCAACACATGTATCAATTTAATGATGGGCTCTAACATGGTTTATGCAAACATAGAGTAATTTGTTGGAAGTTGTTAATATTACAATGGCATTGCCTTTTAGGTGTAGATGTCTTGTTAGGCATTATATTTTAAGGTTATGACTTCATGCACATAGTTATGTTAGTGTAGGCACCATTTAGGGTTGGGGTGAGGGTAGGCCGGTGTAATTAATATTTGTCTACATAATAACAAGGGTTGGGGTGAGGGTAGGGTGCAATTAAGATTTGTTTACATAAGAACAAGGGTTATTGAAGCATGATGCACACCACTATAATATATTTTTATGCACGACCTACAATTATTAAGTGTATGACCAACATGTATGTTATGGTTCAAGGGTTTCGAAATCAAGCATCCGTAGCCTAGGAACAAGGATTATTGAAGTATGAATGAATGAGAAAAAGTTAAAATATGATGTCTTAACTGGGGAGAGATGTGCATTTCGAAACACATAATAACTTTATGGGTCTTGGACAAAAAGTTGTCATTCAATATGTATTTGCTTTAACTAACCGATATATCTAGTTGTTGAACACACGAAACTTATACAAGGGATACTATTTTTCTCAACAAAATTGAAAAATAGTATATTAACATTCCATCCATCAATTAAGAAAGAGGGAAGTTTAGATTGTTCCAAGTTTGTAGGTCCTCTTCTCATTTTCATACAAAAGTTCCATGGATGAATACACAATTAATGTAATGCTTTCAATTAGAAGGCCTTAGTAGACATTTTCAATGAGCTAGTTGGTTAGTCTTTACTCAAAGCCTTAAAAAATGATCGAAAAATATTTTAAGACTGAAGATTGGAAGAAAGCCTTCGGTGTTGCTCTTTTGAAGAGGAATAAGTTTTTTTTTATGTTGTTCAATTGTAATGAAGATTGCTTGTCAATAACGAGAGTAGCATACCCTAATTTTAAGGATATGAACATAATGAACTTAAATTTTATAGTACTAAACCTTTTGAGGTTACTTTGAATGGCTTGATCAAGTTTTTCTTTGTGCGGATTAATATGCCCACCAAAAGCTACAAATCCAGAATGTGGTAATAAAATATGTCAAAACAAACAAGAACATTGCAAACCCAACTCGATGGATTCAAATTAGCTACTAACATGACACACACACACACACACACACACACACACACACACACAATGTGATCTTGGAATATAAGGGATCAACATCAATATAAGTCAATAGTCTTACGGATAAGAGAAGAGCAATGACTTTGCATAAACGTATGTGATATACGGTTGGGAAATACATGCATAGTCGATATAATGAATTATATATGGTAGTGAAAAGAGAGTAAATTGACCATAAAAAGGAAGGAAAACAAACATCATCCCTATATGTGGGATCTTTTCTCACTCAAATTTGAAGTAGAAAAAGAGTTGTAAAGATAGATCAACATCTTTTCTTTAATATTCTTTATTGTCTTGAAATTTTTCATAGCATATGATTAAGGCTTACTAATGCAAGCATAGCCCATGATTCTTAGTTGAAACTCCTACCTTCAACTCATATCCCTAGAAATCACATACCCAATAACTTACCATTCTTCTGTTTCACCATTGTTTGCATGTTGAATATAGGCTCTCTTGAGAAAACCACAACAATCAGAGAAACACATAAAACACAGGCGATAATTCCACTAATGACAAGTTTCGCCTTGACAAAAGACGTGCTCTAGATCCTCTAAGTGAGGTTATACATATAAGGTAAAGATCAAATGATGTTGTCCTTATTACATCGATAGTTCTTTCTGAAAACACATTCAACGTTCTCTAATAATGTATTTATTGGTAATCAAATCACATGGTAGTTTTTTTTTCTCCTCAGAAAAAAGCACAATTCTATTGATCCAAAGAGAACCAAATTAAATTTTGTAGGTGATTTAAGCACGCCCCAAACATGGGAAAACTTTGGTCAAAAAATAAAAGCCGGAAGAGGCCAATGAGTTGGCCGATAAGCCGCAACAAAGTATACAAAAAAAGAGTTGAGAACATTCTCGAAAGAAAATAGATGTCCAGAAAACCACACAAAATTCCAGCATAGAGAAGCACGCCGAAAGAGAAATCCCATACAAAAGACCCTGGAGACAATATGGACCAATTCAAAGTGGTATGAATCTCCCACATCAACTGGGCATACATCAAACCCTGAACAAACCAGCACTGGTGACTAGATGGACCAGGTTAGAGCGGTATGGAGCTCCCACATCACTGGGAATACATCAAACCCTGAACAAACCAGTACTGAAGACTAGATGGAACATGTCCTATCAGAATGAATCTCCCACATCATCTAGGCATACATCAAACCCTAAACATACCAACACAAATATAGAGAGGAATTGTAGACTGATGAGAGAAGACCCCAAAAACAACCTGTCGAGAGTGAGAAACAAGATGAACCCTAAGAAAAACCCAGATGCAGGACAGACCATATTAGAGCGACATGCATATCTCTCTAAAAAGAGAGGATCCAACACTCCAAACCTCAGCTACAAAGGATCTGAAACTCGACACCAGAAAAAATCCAACCAACCCACAAAGCAGAGTATATGCATCTGACCCTGAACAAACCTGAAACGTAATAGGGAGAAAAAAGAAGCATCTTGAAAACCCACCAAAGGAGAGGCCACCCACAGAGAAGACCGAAAACAAGACTACCAGAAACTCCAAGATAGCACATGACGGTCCATTGAGAGATCCGAGGCGAGAACTTACAGCTCCCGTAGGACCGCACTAGCAAGCACAACCACCAACAAAAAAATCGCCTCATCAGAAAAGAGAGCATGATCCACACAGACATAATCCATATGAACAAATCGATAGATCCAAGGTGAGATCACTGCAATACCGGGAGGACCGCACCAACACACAAAGAAATCCAACCACCAACAAAAGTTTGTCTCTCCAAAGAGGAGGGCCCGATCCATAGCAAACAAACTAAGAAAACTCCTCGCAGAGAAAAAAACCCCAAAGAAAGCACCACAACAGGGAAAGAAGCTAGGGAGAAAAAGATTCAGTGGTGAAGGCAGACGACCATGCATGTACTCCAGAAGCAGAAACAGATCGAGTGGTCTGCAGCCAGGAAAACCCTAGCCGCAGACCCACTCCCCCGAGATCATTCCAAATCACATGGTAGTTAACAACATGGGAGTTTTTTTTGTAATTTTTTGAAATTATTTTTATCTGATAATTTGATTTCATACCACATAAAATTAGTCACTTCACATATATCAACCAATCATAAGATACAATTTTTTAGTTTTTAGTTTTTAAATATTTAGTTTACTATATAAATTTTACATTACTTTAATAAACTTTATAATAAAAAAATTAAGTTATTTAAAACTAATTAAAAGTCAAAGTAAGTTGACTAAAAAGCGACTACAATATGATGAGGAGGAGGAGGAGGAAGAGAATTGGTCTATAGAATCTTAAGAAAGGTAAGAAATTACTTGGATTTCTTTAGAATTGTATTTATGTGCTAAAAAAGCATTAAGAAAAGCATTCCAAGTTCATCATAGTTTTGATGACTTAGAAAGTTAGAAAGGTTGGTATTGTGACAAATATTTTGAAATTGAGGTCTAATTTGGGTATACGTAGTGCATTCTAAGAGAAATCAATTTTGATCTTCCACCTTCTCAATGTCACAAAGATGACAGATTCTTTTGTCCCAATGTGTTCTGGCAATACTAGTCCAACATCTAGTTTCACTATGCATCTTGTGAGAGTTTGTTCTTATTTTAGCAATGTTAATTTTCTTATCTACACTAGTAAAAACTAAGAGATACTTTTGATATTCTATATTAAGGTTGACCACCTCCTTGTAGTATCTAAATTATCTTTTATCCTCTAAATATTTATCGCACAATAGATTCTCGTTAAATTTAGATGTAATAATATTTTTAATATTATTGGTATATTTGCAAAATGACTTCTTCCTGTACTCCCTAATGATTTAGCCAAGACTTGGCATATTTATACCATCATTTCTTGAGTCGTTGGTGGTTTTTCTTGGACTTTGAAGCAAATTTAGGGAGACTCCATGTTTTTTGTCTTGTTCTTGTACATTAAGTACGTAATCATAGTTGTGCTCTCAATGGGGGAAAGGCTCTCTTCTACGAGGAGAATTGGATAGGGTGTATTTCCTTTAATTTTGAGATTATAAGTCATAAGATTATTGCATACCCGAACTTCACATCCATATAAGATAACATGAGTGACAAGAGTCTCAAACAAAAGTCTTTTCTTATCACAATGACAAAGGTATGCTCATTTACAATTGTTTTCAAGCACATTATAATCTTTCCACCCTCCACTTATCATTTTCTCAACGTTGTAGTTCTAATTGAGCTTGTGATGAATATCAATTCCAAGATATTTGTATGAAGGCACTTCCTCCAAGCTATTTTTGTCGTATACAAAAGTATAGTAGGTCATATTTTTCAATTTAATTATTATAAAATTTGTTTTATCAATGTTCACAATCATACCCGTACTAGGGTTGAAGTCCTAGAGTATTCTTTGTTGCTTATCAAGGGCATAGAGTATTCTTTCCATAAGAACAATATCAGTAGCGTGCAAAGAGGAAGGATGATGACTACGCCAGTGAGAGTTAGGCCAACATAACCTGCATCTTCCAAACAATCTTCTAACTTCTCAATGTATATGCCGAAAAGGGTAAGGAACAATGTACAACCTTGCTTAACTCATATATTACAGTCAATTCCTTCCAACCAACCCTTAGTGTTCCTAAACTTGGCAATAACGTTCTCATACAACCTTACCATAATAGTTTGCAACTCGAACGAAACTTTTAGCTCTTTTGACTATTCCAAAGGTTAGTCTTGGGCACCATGTCAATTTTTTTAATAAAGTCAACATAACAAAAAAGAAGATTGGTTTTATTATTGCGACACTCCTTTGGAATGATCCTAAGTGTAACAAGGTGGTCCATAGTTAAATGATAGCCTCTAATTCTAGCCATGTATTTACCTCTTTTTTCCATGGCTTTCTAGCGATATGTTGATCTTATTTTTCAAAATACTTTTGTATGGCTTGGCTAATATGGGGATAATCATAATGGTCCTATAATTAGAGGGATTTCTTTTATCCCCACTTTTAAAAATAGGTACAATGAGGCTACAAGTACATGGTTTAGGGATGTCTTGTTTGACTGCTAAATTGAAGAGTTTGTGTATGCGAGGGATGATGATAAGCCCTCCAATTTTTTAGATTTTAGCTTGGTAGTCTTTGATGTCCTTAGCTTTTCCTTTTGCAAGTTGCTTAACCCCAAACTTTATGTCTTCTATAGAGAAAACTTCATCTTTTGTAGAAACTTTTCGAATGTTTCCCACAACAATAGGGGATTCGTAAATATTTTTAAGGTAGGTTTTCCAATCCCTGAGGGGAATCATATTATTTTCTTTAATTTCACGAGTCAAAATTTACTTCCAGAATCTCTTAGGATCTATCTTACATAGGTGAAAAAGATTCTCTTGCTTTATATTTATGTATTGCCTTTTTTCCCTTTTAATTATGGCTTTGTATATATTTATCTTGTTGAATTTTAAGTAATTTTTTTTTTGACGGAAATGGTTATTTTATATTAGAAAAAATGTTATAACCTCGTTGGTCAGCAATATAATACATCAAAGTTTCCAAGCCTATAAACATAGTTCTATACTTTACAAAATGACATCTTCAGTGTTGGTTGTGCTAATTAGATGTCCATAATACTATTTCCAAACATTTCTATGAGTATAGATTCCGATAAAGTCCCCAAACATCAAACTAACTTTAGAAAACATGTAAAAATACCTTGGAAAACTACCCTAACATAGCGTAAGATCAATATTCACGAAATTCAAACCACCATTTCCTTTGTCCTTGTCCAAGAGACGTTGTTGAACCGACTCTCCTTCTATATCTATGGCTTGATTCAATTTTTCTTTTTCCAGATTAATATGCCCACCAAAAGCTACAAATTCATAATGTGGTAATAAGATATCTTAAAACAAACAAGAAGAATGAAAACCCTACTCGATGGATTCAAATTAGCTACTAACATGACACACACACAATGTGATCTTGGAATATAAGGCATCAACATCAATAGAATTCAATAGTCTTATGAATAAGATAAGAGCAATTGTTTTTCATAAGCATATGTGATATACGGTTGGGCAATACATGCATAGTCGATATAATGAATTATATATGCTAGTGAAAAGAGAGTAAATTTACCTTAAATAGGCAGGAAAACTGACAACATCCCTATTTATGGGATCTTTTCCCACTCAAATTTGAAGTAGAAAAATAGTTGTAAAGATAGATCAACATTTTTTCTTTAATATTCTTTGTTGTCTTGAAATTTTTCATAGCATATGATTAAGGCTTGATGATGTGAGCATAGCCCATGATTCTTAATTGAAACCCCCGCCTTCAACTCATTTCCCTAGAAATCACATATCCAATAGCTTACCATTCTTCAATTTCACCGTTCTTTGCATGTTGAATATAGGATTTCTGCAGACGACCACAACATTCAGAGAAATACATAAGACGCAGGGGAAAATTCCACTAATGATAAGTTTTGCCTTGACAAAAGGTGTGCTCTAGATCCTCCATGTGAGATGATACACATAAGGTAAGGATTGAATGATGTTGTCCTTATTACATCGGTGGCTCTTTCTGACAACGCATTCAACATTCTCTAACAATGTATTTACTGGTAATCAGATCATAGGGGGAGTATTTTTTGTTATTTTTTGAAATTATTTTTTTATGTGATAATTTGATGTCAAACAACATAAAATTAGTCACTTCATATATATCAACCAGCCATAAAATACAAATTTTTAGTTTTTAGTTTTTGAATATTTAGTTTAATATATAAATTTTACATTACTTTAATAAACTTTATAATAAAAAAACTAAGTTATCGAAAACTAATTAAAAGTCAAAGTAAGTTGACTAAAAAGCAACTACAATATGATGACGATGAGGAGAATTGGTCTATAGAACCATAAGAAAGGAAAGAAATTACTTGGATTTCTTTACAATTTTATTTATGTGCTGAAACAACGTTAAGAGAAGCATTCTAAGATCACCATAGTTTTGACGACTTAGAAGGTTAGAAAGGTCAGTATTGTGACAAATATTTTTAAATTGAGGTCTAAATTGGGTATACATAGGGAACTCTAATAGAAAGTGTTTTTGATATTCAAGCCTTTTAGTGTCACAAAGATGGCAGGTTATTTTTTCCTACTATGTTTTGGGACTAGTCATACCATAGATTCTCGTTAAATTTAGATGTAATAATAATTTTAATATTAATTGTATATTTTCATAATGAATTATTCCTGTACTCCCCAATGATTTAACCAAGACTTGACATCTTTATACCATTCTTGCTTGAGTCGCTGGTGGTTTTTCCTGAAATTTGAAGAAAATTTAGGGAGCCTCTTGTCGTCCATGTTGTTTATCTTGTTCTCGTGCGTTAAGTACCTAATCATAGCCATGCTCTCAATGGGGGAAAGTCTTGCTTCTATTAGGAAAATAGGATAGGGTGCATTGCCTTTAATTTTTAGATTAAAAGTTGTAAAATTCTTTTGGATCTGCTCTATCCTCTCCAGGATTCTCCAGAGATACTGCATCCCCAAACTTCACATCCATATAAGATAACATGGGTGAGGAGAGTCTCAAAGATGAGTCTTTTCTTATCCCGTAGCCAAAGGTGATATGCTAATTTACAATTGTTTTCAAGCCCATTATAATATTTCCACCCTCCATTTATCATTTTCTCAACACTATAGTTCCAGTTGAGCTTGTGATGAACATCAATTCCAAGATTTTTGTATGAAGACACTTCCTCCAAGCAATTGTTGTCATATATGAAAGTACCGTAGTTGATCTCTTTCGATTTAATTATCATAACATTTGTTTTGTCAATGCTCACAATCATACCCATACTAGAGCTAAAGTCCTTGAGGATTCTTAGTTGCTTATCAACGTCATGGGGTGTCCTCACTATAAGAACAATATCATCAATGCAAAGAAGAAGGACAATGACTACACCAATGAGAGTTGGCCCAACACAACCTGCATCTTCCAAACAATCTTCTAACTTGTCAATGTATATGCCAAAAAGGGTAAGCGACAATGGACAACCTTGCTTAACTCCTATGTTACAATTAATTTCTTCCGACTAACCCTCGATGTTCCTAAATTTGGTGATGACATTCTCATACAGCCTTACCATAGGAGCTTGCAACTCAAAAGGAACTTTTAACTCTTCTAACCTATTCCAAAGGTTAGTCCTGGGAATTAGGTCAAAAGTTTTTCTAAAGTCAACATAACAACAAAGGAGATTGGTTTTATTACTGCAACACTCCTTCACAACTATCCTAAGCATAACAAGGTGGTCCATAGTTGAATGATAGCCTCTAAATCTATCATGGCCTTTACCTCTTTTTCTGTGGCTTTCTAGCCATATGTTGTTATTCTTTTCTAAAATACTTTTATACAACTTGGCTAAAATGGGGCTAATCACAATGGTCCTACAATTAGAGGGATTTCTTTTATCCCCACTTTCAAAAATAAATACAATGAGGTTATGAGTCAGGGTTTAGGGAAGCCCTGCTTTACTACTAAATTGAAGAGTTTCTGTATTTGAGGGATGAGGATAAGCCCTCCAACTTTTTAGATTTTAGCTTGGTGGCCTTTAATGTACTTATTTTTCCCTTTTGCGAGTTGCTTAACCCAAAACTTTATGTCTTCTATAGAGAAAACTTCATCTTTTGTAGAAACATTTGGAATGTTGTCCATGAAAATAGGTGACTCGTAAATATTTTTAAGGTAGGATTTGTAATCCCTCAGGGGAATCATATTTTTTTATTTAGTTTTAGGATTCGTAGGGAAAATTTTAGGGGCTATATATCGCCCATGGGATAATTTTCCATGCTTTTAAAAAAAAAAAAGCTTCACTAATTTCCATTTTTTCTAAAAATGATTTGCCCAAATTCTATAGAATAATTTTTTTTTACCTTAAAAATAGCCCAAATGTTATAGAAACTATACAAAATCGTTAGAAATTTCAATATTTTTACAAAAATATCACCAAACGTTTTATACTTTGTGTAAGGGTCTCCCATGACAACCACCAAGCGTGTGTGCTCCTTGGGAAGATTTGACGACAGATGGATACAGAGCACAAGGAAGGGAGCGATCAGTTGGGAGAACAAAGACGTTTGGATGTGGACATGAGCATCTTGGGTGCACAATGTTGACGTGCAACACCAAGGGGGCACACACCTTACTTTCCTTAGAAAATTTGATGTAGACTCATTTTGCATTTGGTTAAGGGCGAGGTGACATGGGAGAATGCCCAAGGAGTGGAATCATTTTCCCTCTGCAACATGGGTATGTCAGAGAGATTGGATGATCCCATCAACACACTCATGATAATTCACAACAATCAACACAAAGAGCACACAAGGAAAAGGGCACGCGCTCAAGGATGGGATGCACCAGTCCAAGAGACGAACGATTTATGGGTGCACGAGATTTGGATGGGCACACCGAGCCCACAGAAGGGCATGATGAATTGGTTGAGTGTGGGTTCAGTGTGGGTTCACAAAGGGGCGTGACACACCCAAGAGATGTAACATTTCACACAAGAGACCCTTGGTGTCCATATAAGAGCAAGGGCGCACAACCAAAGGAGACATAAAGCATTTTTTAGAAATAGATTTGGAGACCATGTATGAGGAAAGTGTGCGATAACAAACTAAGGAAAAGTTTCCAAGATGGAAGACAAGTAGCCAAGAGTTGGACATTTTGGAAGGTTTTGGGGAGTTCTGAAAATGCAAGTCTATGGAGGCATGTGTGAGGCAGAACCAAAATCCATTTTAGCTTGGTGAAATTATGTGGAAATGAGACGATAACAAGCATGTGGTTGTGGGCACATCTGAGGTGTATTGCTGTGAGTTGCGAAGACAGTTGCAACAAAGATTCTTGTGGTGACGGATCTATTTTTGAGTGTCTTGTTGAGGTGAGTTGAGGTGAGTCATTTGACTCTGGCCTATTTTAAACCGAGTCGATAGTGTTGTTTATGTAATTGTTTTGCAATAACAAAGACTTAGTCAAGTGCTAGGCACAATTTGTGTCACCTTAACTATTTCTATCTTTGTCTTCATTTTTGTTCCGTAGTTGTTCTCTTGAATACTCATGTTCATGGATGTATGATTAAATAAGACTAAATGCTAAGTTGTGTTAACAACTATCTAAGTAATCAAGAGTTGCACTAGAGTAGGAATGTGACTCACTAGTAGCCTTGAATGGAGTATGGGTATGCTATAGGTGAAGAGGCGTAGTTCGGACGAAGTATTCTTGGTGTACCAAGCAACCAAGTTAGAACCGTCGTGGTGTCGCATGCCCTCAGGAGGTGAATGATTGCAAGATCTGTTAGGATGTCCGATGGGGTTGTGATAGGTGAAACTTCATCGATCGCATTGGGATAGATTAGAGATGAGCGAGATGGCACAACCAACCACCCCCCTTCACCTTCAAACTAGACTGCAACATGTTGGCTCGTTGTCTCGGTGGGAGGAAATGAGGCCAATGGGGCGTCTTAAGGAGGTGCCTTGGTGAAAACTGTTGAGAACACAACGAGTGACTTGACATATTGGAGGAAACAAAGAGTTGCAAATGTGATGAGCTTACAGACATAAACAAATGTTTTAATGAGAAGATGTGATTTCTTGAGACAAAGGCGTGATGATTGGATTAGATACCCAATCAACCAAATTCGCAAGGGGATCTAATGCATGGGATCATAGGCAGACGAACTGAAGTATGGAAGAAACAACAAGTTAGAAGGTAGTGACACTTCGTAGACTCCTGAAACTTTCTAAGGGGAGTTTTTCCTTGACAATAGTGGTCGAGCAAGTAGTAGTCATTGAGAAATGATGAGATCCATAGATTGGTAGAGACACCATGGAAGTCGATGGATGTTGTCGAGGATGACAACAACTTGGAGTGGGGAAGGGTTAAGGGTCTCCCATGACACCCACCAAATGTGCACACTCCTTGGGAAGATTTGGCGACAGACGAATGAAGAGCACAAGGAAGGGAGCGATCAGATAGACAAGAAAAGGCGTTTGGGTGTGGGTAGGAGCACCTTGGGTGCATGATGGTGATGTACGACACCAAGGGGGAACACAACTTACTTTCCTTATAACGATTGATGAAGACTTGGGTTGCATTTGGGCAAAGGTAAGGTGACTTGGGAGCATGCCCAAGGAGTGGAATTGTCTGCCCTCAACAACATAGGCTTGTCAGAGAGGTTGAATGACCCCATCAAGACACTCACGAGAAGTCATGACGATTGGCATGAAGAGAACACACCCAAGAGATGAAATTTTTTACACAAGAGACCCTTGGAGTCCATATAAGAGCAAGGGTGCACAACCAAAGGAGACAGAGCATTTTTGAGCAAAATATTTGGAGAGAAAGTCTGAGGCAAGTTTGCGATAGCGAACTGAGGCAGAGTTGCCAAGATGGAACAAAAGTAACCAAGAGTTAGATGTTTTGGAAGGTTTTGGGGAAGTCTAAAAATGCAGGTCTGTGGAGGCATGTGTGAGGCAGAACCAAAATCTATGTTAGCTTGGTGAAAGTCAGGGAAAACAAAATGACAAAAAGTTTGCAGTTGTGGGCACATCTAAGGTGCACCACAGGGAGTTGCGAAGATGATTGTGGTAGAGAGTCTTGTGGTGACATATCTATTCTTGTGTGTCTTGGTGAGGTGAGACAAGTCATTTGACTCTTCCCTTTTGCAAATCGAGCCAGTAGTGCTCTTTATGTATTTGTTTCACAATATCAAAGATTTAGTCGTATTAAGCATGGTTTGTTTCACCCAAGCTATTTTTGTGTTTGTGTTTTTCTTTGTTCCATGATTTTTCTCTTGAATGCTCATGTCCATGGATGCATGCTTAAGTAAAACTAAGTGTTAAACTATTTTAACAATTGTCTAAGTAAGCAAGAGTTGCACTAGAGTAGGAGTGTGACTCACTGATAGCCTAGAACGAAGTATGGGTATGCTCTAGGTGAAGAGGAGTAGTGTTAGAGTATGACATTTTTGGTAAGTTTTGGGAGTCACACAGGCGCGGACCACGTGACAATTTAGCAAGGAGCAATGCATGCATAAGAAAATTAGTGCATTTTCAGGAGCCAACGCGCGAAAGACAAAAGTTAGTTAGGAGTTTTGGGACATTTTTACCACATTTTAATGAGCTAAGCCCCAATGTATATGTATAAATATGCATGGGTTTTGGGTAGAGTAGAAGATAAGATGAGAGTGAGAGATTATGATGAGAGCTTGAGGAGGAATGAAAAGAAAGAGTGGTTTTGTTGTGTGCTTAAGAGTTGAATATCAGTCGAAGAGGTATGTGTGCACTACAACATAGAACGACTTGGGCAGGTTTGGGGTTTAACTTAAGATTATTGTATGAGCGCAGTGCACATATGTTGTAAGGATTGAATATGAATAATATAAGAAGCCAACCATTGTGGACGTAGCTCAGTTTGGGGTGAACCACATTAAACTCATGTGTCTTGATGTGTTTACTGTCATGATATGTTGGTTTATTATGTTCATTGTGCACCTGAAGGAGATGCTTAATGGCTAATAGGAATATATATCTGATGGTTCCACACACTTATTGAATGGTTAAGTAGGATGAATTTGTCATATGTTATGATGTTGTTATATGAATGAATTTTAAGTAAATAGTAAGGATGAGTGCCTCATATTCCCCCATGAGTGCAGAAACCTAGTTCCTGCAGTCCCCATAGGTACCTCAGGTGATACTTCACCTGCTTTCAGGTGATGCCGAAAGGGTCGATATCTTGGGATTTGTTGGTGAATTAATGTTGAACCTCGGGTCTACCCACTACATGACAACAAATGGTTTTGTTGTTGAGACTGGGATCTGCGAATGAGGGGAATGTGGAGGCATACTAAGGATGAGATCGGACAATGGTTGAAAACAAAGGATGTCGACTTTGTTATAGATCATAATGAAAATCCATGGATCAATGTAGAGGAATGGATATAAAGATCGGAATATATTGAACTGCGGTTCCAAGGAATTGGACTTTTGAATTGATTCAACGAGTTAACACAGTACACAATAAGACACACACGCAATGGATTACTGGTTGGATAATGTGCTGGGAGGTTACATTATTGAATTTTCCATAGATTGCACTCAGTCGTACAATGCTGCTGAGAGGGAATTATTTAAAGGACCACATGGTAGATACCTGAAGTTACTATCTACTTGGATTAAGATGTTGTTGTGTGACAAGGAAGTCATGAAGATGGAATCTGATTGCCTAAGAAGATAAGCACCTTTGTGCACATAGGGGAACTAGGGGCTGACCGGGGAATGATACGAGCGTAAAGAGGGATGAAGAGAAGGAATGATGAACATATGGGTTGAGGAAGCTGAGAGAATAAGAGTGCGTGACGAATGAAGAGATTATAGTATTGCATAGTGGTAATAGATTTAGACCGAATAAGAAGAGGATTGTGGCTGAGAGAGAGGGCCATCACAGTGAGAATGAGGAAAGAGACATCGATGTGATATGCCATATCAAGGGAAGTCTATGCATAGAAGAAAAGATCCGTCAGCTCATTCCAGTAGAAGAAGATCCCTCTCATATCAGACTTTGCGTTGAACCCACAACGCTGTGCGCGTCGTCAAGAATTGAGGTAGGATCTGAAGCTTTGTTAATTGTAGTTAGTGAATGAAGTAGAGATAGTAGTAGAAGTAATCAGAGTAGTGGAAGTAGTGCATCGATTCAGAACCAATTAGTGTTATCAGAAAAAAATACTATGTAGAACACGATGGCGCGGGTAGATCCCACCTTAAGGATGCTTCATTTTCAAGGGGTCGGTTTAGAAGATCCAGAATAATTTATGTTCATTTGTGACACAATATGGACTATGAAGAGAATCTAGGACTATGATGTGAAGATTGCAAAGTTGGTGACAACCTTCAGGGATCTCACATTATTATGGTATATGAAATATCATAATACTATACCTGCAGGTCAGACTAGAACATTGGCAGAGGTAAGACAAGCCTTGTTGAAAGAATTCCAGAAACCTAATTCTTAGTCGCAGTTCATTACAGAGCTGAAGGAGATCAAACAGATAGTAAATGAATCAGTGTGGTACTACAATCAAAGGTTCAAGCCACTAAAGGATCGATTGGCATTCCAGATTCTAGATGAACAACACATGGAGTGGTTTATTCTAGAATTGTTGTTGCATATCCACTGCCCTTTGAATCACCATAAGATTGTGTCATAGATAAAAGCTCTGGAAATAGCTATGAAATTGGAAGCATCCCCTCTAAGATAAAATAATGCAGGGATGGCTCAAGTTCAGTCACATCTAGCTACACTGACTATTTAGTTACAAAAAATTACGAAAGGAAAAGAAAAGTGTGACGGAGTATGGTGCATCACATGTAAAACAAAGGGTCATCATAAGGATGAATTTCCAACTTTTCAACAATATTTGAATATGGGAGATCCGAATCCATTTGGGTTATGGTGTGAAGTTTGTAAAACAGTGGGTCACCACCCTCATAATTAGTTGTTGATGCAGAAGTATTAGAGTAATCTGAGAAATCTATTTTGTAACTTTTGCAAGTTTGTCGGACATGAAGAGAAGGATTTTCGTGCATTTGTCTTGATGAGAGAGAGAAATGCAGACCCATATAGAGTACAAGGGGAAGAATCAGAAGGAGGAGATCTATAGTGTAATAATCCCAGAGGATATAATCAAGGAGGACGAGGAGGTTTCAGAGGCCATGAAAGAGGAGGCTTTGGCAGAGGAAGAGGAGCTATTATATGTTATAATTGTAATCAACCTGGACACTTGGCACAACACTATTCGAACCCCTTCACGATGTGTACTTATTGAAGAACACTAAACCATGTGATATTTTCTTTAATATTCTTTGTTGTCTTCAAATTTTTCATAGCATATGATTAAGGCTCGATGATGCAAGCATAGGCCATGATTCTTAGTTGAAACCCCCTCCTTCAAATCATTGCCCTAGAAATCACATATCCAATAGCTTACCATTCTCTGATTTCACCGTTCTTTGCATGTTGAATCTAGGCTTTCTGCAGACGACCACAACAATGAGAGAAACACATAAGACACAGGCGAAAATTCCACTAGTGATAAGTTTTTTCGTGACAAAAGGCATGCTCTAGATCCTCCATGTGAGGTGATACATATAAGGTAAGGATTGAATGATGTTGTCCTTATTACATTGGTGGCTCTTTCTAACAACACATTCAACATTCTCTGACAATGTATTTACTGGTAATCAAATCATAGGATAGTTAACAACATGGGAGTTTTTTTTTGTAATTTTTTGAAATTATTTTTATGTGATAATTTGACGTCAAACCACATAAAATTAGTCACTTCATATATATCAACCAGTCATAAAAGACAATTTTTTAGTTTTTAGTTTTTAAATATTTAGTTTAATATATAAATTTTACATTACTTTAATAAACTTTATAATAAAAAAAATTAAGTAATCGAAAACTAATTAAAAGTCAAAGTAAGTTGACTAAAAAGCAACCACAATATGACAAAGAGGAGAATTAGTCTATAGAACCATAAGAAAGGTAAGAAATTACTTGGATTTCTTTACAATTTTATTTATGTGCTCAAACAACGTTAAGAGAAGAATTCCAAGATCACCATGATTTTGATGACTTAGAAGGTTAGAAAGGTCAGTATTGTGAAAAATATTTTGAAATTGAGGTCTAATTTGGGTATACGTAGGGAAATCTAAGAGAAAGTGATTTTGATATTCAAGCCTCTTAGTGTCACAAAGATGGCAAATTATTTTTTCCTACTATGTTTTGGTAATAGTCCAACGCCCAACTTCACTATGCAACTCGTGAGAGTTTGTTCTTATTTTAGCAATGATGATTTTCTTCTCTATGCTAGTCAAAACAAAGAGATAATTTTGATCTTCTAGATTAGGGTTGACCACCTCCTTGTAGTATATAAATTTTCTTTTATCCTCTAATTATTTATCATACAATAGATTCTCGTTAAATTTAGATGTAATAATAATTTTAATATTAATTGTATATTTGCATAATGACTTCTTCTTGTACTCCCCAATGATTTAGCCAAAGATTGACATCTTTATACCATTCTGCTTGAGCTGGTGGTGGTTTTTCCTGAAATTTGAAGAAAATTTAGGGAGCCTCTTGTTGTCCATGTTGTTTATCTTGTTCTTGTACATTAAGTACATAATCATAGCCACACTCTCAATGGGGGAAAGTCTCGCTTCTATGAGGAGGATAGGATAGGGTGCATTGCCTTTGTTTTTTAGATTAAAATTTGTAAAATTCTTTTGGATCTGCTCTATCCTCTCCCGGAATCTCAAGAGATACTGCATCCCCAAACTTCACATCCATATAATATAACATGGGTGAGGAGAGTCTCAAAGAGGAGTTTTTTCTTATCCCGTAGCCAAAGGTGATATGCTAATTTACAATTGTTTTCAAGCCCATTATAAGCTTTCCACCCTCCATTTATCATTTTATCAACACTATAGTTCCAGTTGAGCTTGTGATAAACACCAATTCCAATATTTTTGTATGAAGACACTTCCTCCAATCAATTGTTGTCATATATGAAAGTATCATCATTGATCTATTTCGATTTAATTATCATAACATTTGTTTTGTCAATGTTCACAATCATACCCGCACTAGAGCTAAAGTCCTTGAGGATTCTTAGTTTCTTATCGAGGTCATAGGGTGTCCTCACTATAAGAACAATATCATCAACGTAGAGAAGAAGGATGATGACTACACCAATGAGAGTTGGCCCAACACAACCTGCATTTTCCAAACAATCTTCTAACTTGTCAATGTATATGCCAAAATGGGTAAGAGACAAGGGACAACCTTGCTTAACTCCTATATTACAGTTAATTTCTTTCGAACAACCCTCGATGCTCCTAAACTTGGAAATGACATTCTCATACAACCTTACCATAGTAGCTTGCAACTCAAAAGGAACTTTTAACTCTTCTAACATATTCCAAAGGTTAGTCCTGGGCACGAGGTCAAAAGTTGTTCTAAAGTAAACATAACAACAAAGGAGATTGGTTTTATTACTGCAACACTCCTTCACAACTATCCTAAGCATAACAAGGTGGTCCATAGTTGAATGATAGCCTCTAAATCTGTCTTGGCCTTTACCTCTTTTTCTGTGGATTTCTATCCATATGCTGTTATTCTTTTCTAAAATACTTTTATACAACTTGGCTAAAATGGGGCTAATCACAATGGTCCTACAATTAGAGGGATTTCTTTTATCCCCACTTTTAAAAATAAATACAATGAGGTTATGAGTCAGGGTTTAGGGAAACCCTACTTTACTACTAAATTGAAGAGTTTATGTATTTGAGGGATGAGGATAAGCCCTCCATTTTTTTAGATTTTAGCTTGGTGGCCTTTAATGTCCTCAGTTTTCCCTTTTGCGAGTTGCTTAACCCCAAAATTTATGTCTTCTATAGAGAAAACTTCATCTTTTGTAGAAACATTTGGAATGTTTTCCATGAAAATAGATGATTTGTAAAGATTTTTAAGGTAGGATTTGTAGTCCCTCAGGGGAATCATATTATTTTCTTTAGTTTTAGGATTCGTAGGGAAAATTTTAGGGGCTATATATCGCCCATGGGCTAATTTTCCATGCTTTTTCCAAAAAAAAAGCTTCACCAACTTCCATTGTTTTTGAAACTGATTCGCCCAAATTCTATAGAATAAAATTATTTTACCTAGTAGCCCAAATTTTATAGAAACTATATAAAATCGTTAGAAATTTGAATATTTCTACAAAAATATCACCAAACATTTTATACTTTGTGTAAGGGTCTCCCATGACAACCACCGAGCATGTGTGCTCCTTGTGAAGATTTGACTATAGACGGATAAAGAGCACAAGGAAGGGAGCGATCGATTGGGCGAATGAAGACATTTGGGTGCAGACAAGAACACATTGGGCGCATGTTGTTGACGTGTGACACCAAGGGGGCACACACCTTACTTTCCTTAGAACAATTGATGTAGAATTGGTTTGCATTTGGTTAAGGGCGAGTTGACTTGGGAGAATTCCCAAGGAGTGGAATCGTTTTCCCTCCGCAACATGGGCATGTCAGAGAGATTGGACGACCCCATCAACACACTCATGATAAGCCACGAAAATCAACACGAAGAGCGCGCAAGGCAAAGGGTGTGCGCTTAAGGATGGGGTGCACCGGTCCAAGAGATGAATGGTTGATGGGCGCACGAGCTTCGAATGGGAACACCGGGCCCACAGAATGGCGTGACGAGTTAGTTGAGTGTGGGTTCGTGAAGGGGCATGACACACCCAAGAGATGCAACATCTCACACAAGAGACCCTTGGTGTCCATATAAGAGCAAGGGCACACAACCAAAGGAGACATAGAGCGTTTTTTAGCAAGAGATTTGGAGACAATGTATGAGGAAAGTGTGTGATAACAAACTGAGGCAAAGTTGCCAAGATGGAAGAGAAGTAGCCAAGAGTTGGAATTTTTGGAAGGTTTTGGGGAGTTCTAAAAATGCAAGTCTGTGGAGGCATGTGTGAGGCAGAACCAAAATCCATGTTAGCTTGGTCAAATTCTGTGGAAATGAAACAATAACAAGTATGTGGTTGTGGGAACGTCTAAGGTGCGTTGTTGTGAGTTGCGAAGATAGTTGCAGTGGAGAGTCTTGTGGTGACAGATTTGTTTTTGAGTGTCTTGGTGAGGTGAGGCGAGTCATTTGACTCTGCCCTAAGCCGATAGTGTTGTTTATATAATTGTTTTCAATAACAAAGACTTAGTCGGGTGTTAGGCACAATTTGTGTCGCCTGAACTATTTATATGCTTGTCTTCATTTTTTTCCGTAGTTGTTCTCTTGAATACTCATGTTCATGGATGTATGCTTAAATAAGACTAAATGTTAAGTTGTGTTAACAACTATATAAGTAAGCAAGAGTTGCACTAGAGTAGGAATGTGATTCACCAGTAGCCTAGAATGGAGTATGGGTATGCTCTAGGTGAAGAGGTGTAGTTCAAATGAAGTATTCTTGGTGTGCCAAGCAACCAAGTTAGAACCGTCGCGGTGTCGCACACCCTCAAGAGGTGAACGATTGCAAGATCTGTTCAGATGTCCCGTGGGATTGTGATAGGTGACACTTCATTGATCACATTGGGATAGATTTCAGATGAGGGAGATGGCACAAGCAACCTCCCCCCTTCACCTTCTAACTAGACTAGAACATGTTGGCTTGTTGTCTCGGTGGGAGGCAGCGAGGCCAATGGGGCATCTTAAGGAGGTTCCTAGGTGAAAACTGTTGAGAACACAATGAGTGACTTGACATATTGGAGGAAATGAAGAGTTGCGAATGTGACGATCTTGCAGACATAAACAAACATTTTAATGTGAAGATGTGAGTTCTTGAGAGAAAGGAGTGAAGATTGGATTAGATACCCAATCAACCAAGTCACAAGGGGATCCAACATAGCGGAGCATAGGCAGATGGAACGAAGTATGGAATCAACAACAAGTTAGAAGGTAGCGATAGTAGACTCCTTAAACTTTCTAAGGGGAGTTTTTCCTGGACAATAGTGGTTGAGGAAGTAGCAGTCATTGAGCAGTGATGAGATCCAGAGATGGGAAGAGACACCATGGAAGTCAACATATGTTTTCGGGGATGAAAACAACTTGGAGTGGGGGAGGAGGTAACGGTCTCCCATGACACCCACCAAACGTGCACACTCCTTGGGAAGATTTAGCGATAGACATATGAAGAGCACAAGGAAGGGAGTGATCAGTTAGACAAACAAAGACATTTGGGTGTGGGTAGGAGAACCTTGGGTGCATGATGGTGACGTGAGACACCAAGGGGGCACACACCTTACTTTCCTTATAACGATTGATGGAGACTCGGGTTGCATTTGGGCAAAGGCGGGGCGACTTGGGAGCATGCCCAAGCAGTGGAATTGTCTGCCCTCAACAAATTGGGCGTGTCAGAGAGGTTGAATGACCCCATCAACACACTCATGAGAAGTCATGAAAATCGGCATGAAGAGCACATAAGTAAAAGGGCATGTGCCCAAAGATGGGGTGTGTCGGTCTAAGAGACGAATGATTGATGGGTGCATAGGCTTTGGATGGGTGCAGCGGGTCCACAGAAGGGAACAAAGAGTTGATAGAGTGTGGGTTCATGAAGGGGTGTGACATACCCAAGAGATGAAACATTTTGCACAAGAGACCCTTGGAGTCCATATAAGAGAAAGGGTGCACAACCAAAGGAAACAAATCATTTTTTTGCAAAAGGTTTGGAGAGGAAGTCTAAGGCAAGTTTGCGATAATGAACTGAGGTAGAGTTGGAAAGATGGAATAAAAGTAGCCAAGAGTTAGATGTTTTGGAAGGTTTTGGGGAAGTCTAAAAATGAAGGTCTGTGGAGGCATGTGTGAGGCAAACTTGAAATATGTGTTAGCTTGGTGAAATTATGGGAAAACAAAACGACAATAAGTCTGTAGTTGTGGGCACGTCTAAGGTGCACCACAGGGAGTTGAGAAGATGATTGCAGTAGAGAGTCTAGTGGTGACAGATCTATTCTTGAGTGTCTTGGTGAGGTGAGACAAGTCATTTGACTCTGCCATGTTGTAAATCGTGTTGGTAGTGCTCTTTATGTAATTGTTTTGCAATAACAAAGATTTAGCTGTCTTAGGCATGGTTTGTTTTGCCCAAACTATTTATGTGTTTGTCTTCGTTTTTGTTCCACGGTTGTTCTCTTGAATGCTCATGTTCATGGATGCATGCTTAAATAAGACTAATTTTTAAACTATGTTAACAATTGTCTAAGTAAGAAAGAGTTGCACTAGAGTAGGAGTGTGACTTGTCGATAGCCTAGAACAAAGTATGGGTATGCTCTAGGTGAAGAGGCGTAGTGTTAGAGAAAGACATTTTGGGTAAGTTTTGGGAGTCGCATAGGAGCAGACTGTGCGAAAATTCAACAATGAGCAGCGCACACAGAAAACATTTAGTGCATTTTTAGGATCCAATGCGCGAAAGACGAAAGTTAGTTAGGAGTTTTGGGACATTTTTACCACATTGTAACGAGCTAAGCCCCACTGTATATGTATAAATATGTATGGGTTTTGGGTAGAATAGAAGATAAGATGAGAGTGAGAGATTATAATGAGAGCTTGAGGAGGAATTAAAAAAAAAAGTTATTTTGTTGTATGCTTATGATTTGAATATCAATCGAAGAGGTATGTGTGCACTACAACATAGAATGACTTGGGCAGGTTTGGGTTTTAACTGAAGATTATTGTATGGGAGCAGTGCACACCTATTGTAAGGATTGAAAATGAATAATATAAGAAGCCAACCATTGCAGACGTAGCCCAGTTTGGGGTGAACCACATTAAACTTATGTTTCTTTATGTGTTTACTGTCATGATTTTATTATGTTCATTGTGCACATGTAGGAGATGCTTAATGGCTAATAGGAATATGTATTTGATGGTTCTGCGCACTTATAGAATGGTTAAGTAAGATGAATTTGTCATATGTTATGATGTTGTTATATGAATGAATGTTAAGTAAACATTGAGGATAAATGCCTCATATCCTCCCATGACTGCAGAAACCTGGTTCCTGTAGTCCACATAGGTACCTCGAGTGATACTTCACCTACTTGCGGGTGATGCTGAAATGGCCGGTATCTTGGGATTTGTTGGTGAATTAATGTTGAACCCCAGGTCTACCCACTGCACACCAACAAATGGTTTTGTTGTCGGGACTGGGATCTACGAATGAGTGGAATGTGGAGGCCTACTAAGGAGGAGATCAGACAATGGTTGAACACAAAGGATATCGAGTTTTATATAGATCATAATGAAAATCCATGGATCAATGCAGAGGAAGGGATATAAAGATCATAATATATCGAATTGCGGTTCTGAGAAATTGGACTCCTGAATTGATTTAACGAGTTAAAGCAATAAGCAATAAGACATCACACACAATGGATTACTTGTCGGATAGTGTGCTGGGAGGTTACATTACTAAATTTGCCATAGATTGCACTCAGTCATACAATGTTGTTGAGAGGGAATTCTTTAAAGGACCACGTGGTAGATACCTGAAGTAGCTATCTACTAGGATTAAGATGTTGTTGTGTGACAAGGAAGTCATGAAGATGGAATATGATTGCCTAAGTAGATAAGCACCTTTGTGCACATAGCAGAACTGGTGACTGACCAGGGAATGATATGAGTGTAAAGAGGGATGAAGAGAAGGAATGAGGAACAAATGGGCTGAGGATGCCGAGAGAAGAAGAGTGTGCGATGAACAGAGAGATCAGAGTATTTCACAATGGTAATAGATTGAGACCGAATAAGAAGAGGATTGTGGCTGAGAGAGAGGGCCATCACAGTGAGAATGAGAAAAGAGACATTGATGTGATACACCAGATCAAAGGAAGTATGTGCACATAAGAAAATATACGTCAGCTCAATCTAGTAGAAGAAGATCCCTCTCATATCAGACTTTGTGTTGAACCCACGACCCCGTGTGCGTCGTCAAGAATTGAGGTAAGATCTGAAGCTTTGTTAATTGTACTTAGTGAAGGAACTAAAGATAGTAGTAGAAGTAATTAGAGTAGTGGAAGTAGTACATCGATTCAAAGCCAATTAGTGTTATCGAAAGAAAAAAAAATTGCCACATAGAACACGATGGCGGGGGTAGATCCCACCTTAAGGATGCCTCTCTTTCAAGGGGTAGATTCAGAAGATCCAGAATAAAATTTGTTCATTTGTGACACAATATGGACCATGAAGAACATCTAGGACTATGATGTGAAGATTTCAAAGTTGGAAAAAACCTTCAGGGATCGTGCATTATTATGGTATATGAAATATCAGAATACTACACGTGCAGGTCAAACTAGAACATTGTCAGAGGTAAGACAAGCCTTGTTGAAAGAATTCCAGAAGCCTAAGTCTCAGTCGTAGTGCATTATAGAGCTGAAGGAGATCAAATAGATAGTAAATGAATCAGTGTGGAACTACGATCAAAGATTCAAGATACTAAAGGATAGATTGACATTCCAGATTCCAGTTGAACAACACATGGAGTGGTTTATTCCAGAATTGTTGCCGCATATCCTCTACCCTTTGACTCAACAAAAGATTGTGTCATAGTCAAAAGCTGATCCAAATTTATGCTGGAACACAACATAATACACAAATAACAATGAATACAAAGATGCAACGGAAATAACACTTCATTTCATTAATATCAAAGAATTGAAATTTGTTTATAGACAAAATAGAAATAAACTAGCTAGGGCTTTGGTAGCTTATCTCTAAGAAGATATGTGGCAGCTACAGGCCTCTGAAATCTGTGTTACAATGAGGCTTGAAGGATGATATGTTATTGAGAAACAATGGAAACCCTAAACATCCACAAACCTAACCCTAGGATATGAAACACCAAAATATGGGCCCCGTCGGGGTAAATTGGTAGATCAATTTCCCGAGGTCGTAACTTTGGCATACTATCTTTGTTTGACGCATATGATACATTGTTAGAAAGATATATCTGAGGAATACAACTTGTAAAAACAAATATCATGTTTCAAAATAAACTAACATTCGCCGACCGGTTGATGCCCAAAAAACTTTGTTTAGGTCCTCAAAATGGCTCCCGAAGTTCAGGACCCGAAAAACTGCCAAAAATAGTAAATTGTGCTACAATTAAGGAAAATAAAAAACTCAAAGAAACAATGGTGGGGGTCCAAGTGGAATATGTGGGTGGCCACCAATATCCACCTGGATCATTCCTCCCCCCTTAGGAAGGAATGGTCCCCATTGCGTTGAGTTCCTCCATGAGATGAGGAAACTTCTTCTGAACTTGGTCCCTGGTGAGCCACTTGCTCTGTTGTCAGGTGTTCTTGATCTATGTGTCCATAATCTGATCAGTTGTGTCTTGTTCCATGCAGTATGGGTTTAACTCTGTTGGTGTGAGTTTTTCTGCCATGTTAGATGTGTCGAGTAGAGGTGGAAAGTAAGGCCGAAGGCGGTCCACATCGAATATTGGGTGCAAACCAAGGAATGGTGGGATACTGAGCTCAAAGACATTGTCCCCTACAACCTTGGTGATGGTTTATGGGCCATATTGGAGAGGGTGAAGCTTGCAGTGGGGTCCAACGAGGTGCTCCTTCTGCAAATGTAGCCACACTTTGTCGCCCACCTGGAAGTTGTGTTGCACCCAATGTTGATCATGTCATTGCTTGTACTTAGCATTGTCTCTGTCTAGTATGTCATGAACCTATTGGAAAATGTGTTGAATGTGCTCAATGAATTTGTTCACCTTGGCAGCTTCAGACTAGACATGATCCAAATTAGCCTAAGTAGCTGCAAATGGTATGGTTATGTCAATGGGACATAGTGGTTGGAATCCCAAGACCACCTGAAAGAGGCTGTGGTCAGTTGAGATGTGGAGGGACCGATTATCACTATGTTGTATATAGGGGAGGCTCTCATCCCATGTGCGTGGATTCTTTGAGTTGTACATGTGAAAAATGTGCACAATCATCCTATTGACAACCTCTGTCTGGCCATCAGTTTGGGGATGGAAAGTTGTGAACTTGGTGAGCTTGGTGTCCAGCATTGACCAGAGGCTGGACCAAAATGTATTGAGGAACCTGTTGTCCCGATCTAAGATGATAGACTGTGGGATCCCAAAGTGTGCCCACACTCATTCAAAGAAGAGTTTAGCAGTGGCTTCTGCTATGATATTCTTCTTGCAGGCCGCCATAATGGCCATCTTCAAGAATCTGTCGACGACCATGAAAACACATTCATTTCCATTCTTAGTAGAAGGAAGGCCCGACGTGTAATCCATGGAGATGGATTCCCAAGGTCGGCTAGGGGTAGGAAGCAGAGTATAGAGGCCTTGCTTCTTGATGGTCGATTTGGCAATGGCACAAGCAGTGCAGGATCTGATGTACTTCCCGACATCATGTCGAAGGTTTTTCCAATAGAAATACTTCTGCGGTACTGCCACTATTTTCTCGACCCCGAAATGTCCAACGAAATGACTATAGTGCGCTTCCCAAATCATCTTGGCACACTCGCTCGAAGGAACACACATGTGTCCCAGGTGACATAATAGTGCATCCTTGAGGTGAAAATTTGGAACTCAGTTACCCTCCAAGAGTGTCTTGTATGTGTGGCCGAAATCTGGATCGCTCTTGTAGAGAAGCAACCAATCAGAAGTCTCGTGCCCATAAGAATTGAGCATGGTGGTTATCACCATGAACGGTGGTTGAATAAGGCAGTCTGCAACATTATTGGTGCTACCCTTCTTGTACTTGATGTTTAAATGAAACTGTTGCATATATGTGAACCACTTATGATAGGGATCATTCTACAACTCCCCCTGTGTCTGTATGAACTGCAGGGGTCGGTGGTATGTGTGGATGATTGTTTCCTTCCCCAAAATGTAATGCTTCAATTGTCGGCAAGCCTGCACAATGGAATACATTGCTTTGTCATAAGTGGGATACTTTTGGACAATGTCTCACTGTGATATGCCACTAGATGACCCTGATGAGTAAGAATTACCCCAATAACATAGTCAGAGGCATCTGTCTCGATCTCAAATGGTTGTTGAAAGTCTGGTAATGTGAGAACTGAAGCACAACAAAGGTGATGTTTCAATTCTACGAATGCCTTCTATTGAGATTTAGACCAAAATAATTTTGCTTTCACTCGTCCCTTGGTGACTTGACTCAAGGGCCAAGTGATATGAGAGAATCCCAACACAAACCTGTGGTAGACATTAGCAAGACCCATAAAGCTACGAAGCTCTGTTAGAGTGGTTGGGGCTAGCCAATCCCGGATGACTTGGATCTTGGTTGGATCCACATGCACCCCACGCTCATCAATAATGTATCCCAGATACTGAACCTGGGTCAGGCCAAAAGTGCACTTCTCCAAATTGGTACACAACTTGTGTTTCTGCAGTGTTTGGAGGACATGTCAGATGTGGTGGAGGTGCTCTTCCTAAGTCTCGTTGAAGATCATGATTTCATCCAAGTACACTACTACAAATGAGTTGGTGAATGGTCGCAAGATGTCGTCCATCAACCTCATGAAGGTTGCAGGAGCATTCGTCAACCCGAAAGGCATGACCAACCATTCGAAAAGGTCCTCCTTGGCTTTGAAGGAAGTCTTCCATACATCAGATAGTTCGATTGGTACCTGGTGATACCCGGACTTCAAGTTGATCTTGCTAAAATATTTCTCCCCTTTGAGTTGGTCCAGAAGGTCATCAATCTATGGGATCGGGTACCTATTCGGGATAGTGATCTTGTTCAACACCCGATAGTCAATACAGAGTCTCCAAGTCCCATCCTTCTTTTGAACCAACACAATCAGGCTCCCACAGGGCGATGAAATTGGCCGGATGTGACCTTTCTGCAGCAACTCCTGAATCTGCCTCTTGATTTCATCGTTCTCCAGAACAAAGCACCGATAGATCAGTCCATTGGGTAGCGGTGCACCTGGGGTCAGATCGATGGGGTGCTTGACCTGACAGTGCAGAGGCACTCCTGCAGGTGAGGTGAAGATGTCCCGGTCCTCCTCCATGACCTTGTCCATTTGTTGTTGTCATGCATAAGAGCCTTGTCTAGAGGTCGTGGCCACAATCTTATTCTTGCCTTGAGGGCAGATCATCAGGAAAACAAATATCTCGGTTTTGGAAATGAGCTTACTGCATTATTTTGCAGTAACCAAAGAGATAGCAGTAGGCGGTGGTACCTCTGGTATCCTGTACAAATTATTTCCCAAGGTAACAATAGTAGTGTGAGGCCGAGACTCATACACAACATGTCACTTCCACAAGTATGGTTGGCCTAATAACACATCACAAACATCAAGAGGAGCAATGGCACATAATACCTCATTAGTGAAGAGCTTGATGATGTAGGGAAGGCGACATTGTTGGCTGACGCAAAGATCTCGTCCTCGGTGAAGCCACCCGATGGTGTACGACTGTGGGTGTGTTGTGTTCGGCAAGCTCAACTGCTTGACGACCTATGCTGAAATGAGGTTCTTTTGTCTCCCACTGTCGACAATGAACTGTAGCAAGGAACCCTTTACCCACATCTGGGAGTGGAAGAGACGCTCCTCCTACTCTGGATCTTCCAGTTCTTCCTTTTGGATCTTTGTGGTGGAAATGGTGGCATTGGGCTCCGCATCGATAATATGATTCCCTCTGTCATTCCCCTTCTCGGGTTCTGATTCATTGTCGGAGAATGCATCTGATTCATAAGCCCTCATCTCAGCCATCGGTGATTGTTTGGCTCGACACTCACTTGTGTTGTGAGTGGAGCTCTTATGGAACTCACACCACTTTCCCATGTCTTTCTTCGACTTTGCAGTGTTGTTATTTGCTTGTGTCTTTGGTAGGTTGTCTTGAGCCACCATGCCTTGGATTTTTCCTTTGTTCTTCGGTTTGGGGGCACCTTTCACTTGCTTTTGATTAGCAGATCCAAAGTCTCGCTTCTTTTGTTTGAATTTATGCTCAATCTTGGTAGCATACCGGTATGTCGTACCAAGCAAGGAGATGTCGAGGAACTCCATTTCCTCTTGAATGTATCTATGTAGACAATTGCAGTACTTTAACACCAAATGTTTCTCTGAATATTTGATACCCAACTTTGTGCATAGGGTATGGAACAGATTCATCAGCTCATGCACATCTTGATCCCTTTGCTGCCGTAGTGTAGTCTATTGTATGTACTTGTCCTCATATCTCCCCATGGGATAATATTGTTTCTTGATGGCATCTTGGAAATAATTCCAAGTGGGTACGACTGAGAACAAAGAGGGTTCCTCCTCATCCTTTTTCTCACAGTAGGTTTCCCACCAGTCCTTGACATGGGGGGCGACTTTGAGTAGTGAAAAAATAATCTTCTCCCGGTCGAAAAAGTCATGAACTGAGAAATATCCTTCTAATAGATTCAACCGTCTATCTATGACATTTGAATCTATTTGGCCATCAAATATGGGAATGTCAAAGTTTACTTGTACCTCAAAAGGGGTTTCACCTCCAAAGTGGCTGCTGGATGCAAATGCGCTGCCAGTGGGCAATCGTCGAAGGATCTGGGCGAAGTTATCCTTTGTTTTTCAAGGGCCTCCTTGAGCAATATTTTGATAGGATCTCCTGCTCCCTCGTCTTTATTTTTTTCCCCCATTGGCGGCCGTAGGAGTTTGCGAGGCTGATCTTGCAAAGGTTCAACCAAATCGAGCCCTAACTTCTTATACCCCGACCTCATTGGGGACATGCAAAGAAGGATCGAGAAAGAGCAGACCGCTCTTATACCACTGATCCGAATTTATGCAGGAACACAACATAATACACAAATAACCATGAATACAAATATGCAACAAAATAACACTTCATTTCATTAATATCAAAGAACTGAAATTTGTTTACAGGCAGAATAGAAATAAACTAGCTAGGGCGTTGGTAGCTTATCTCTGAGAAGAGATCTGGTGGCTACAGGTCTCTGAACTCTGTGTTACAATGAGGCTCGAAGGAATATATGTGATTTAGAAACAATGGAAACCCTTCCACAAACATAACCCTAAGAGATGAAATGCCAAAATATGGGCCCCATCGGGGTAAATTGGTACATCAATTTCCCAGGGTTGTAACTTTGGCATACTATCTCTGTTTGATGCATATGATACATCATTAGAAAGATATATATCGTTAGAAATATATATACAAGGAATACAACTATTAATGGTAAATGTCATGGTTTAAAATTTACTTATATTCATTGACCGGTTGATTCCCAAAAAAAGTCGTTTAGGGCCTCAAAATGGCTCCGGAAGTTCTGGACCCGAAAAACTGCCAAACATAGTAAATTGTGCTACAATTAAGGAAACTGAAAAACTGAAAGAAACAATGGTGGGGGTTCAAGTGGAATATGTGGGTGGCCACCAATATCCACCTGGATCAAAATCTCTGGAAATTGCTATGAAATTGGAAGCATCCCCTGTAGGAGAAAATAACGCAGAGATGACTCAAGTTTAGTCACATATGATTGCACTAACTATTTAGATACAAAAATTTATGAAAGGAAATGAAAAGTGTGAGGGATTATGGTGTATCACATTTAAAACAAAGGGTCATCTTAAGGTTAAATGCCCAGCTTTTCAACAGTATTTGAATATGGGAGCTCCGGATCCATTGGGATTATGGTGCAAAATTTGTAAAACGATGGGTCACCACCCTCATAATTACTTGTTGATGCAAAAGTATCAGAGTACTGTGAGAAATCTATTTTGTAACTTTTGCAAGTTTTTCGGACACGAAGAGAAGGATTTTCACGCATTTGACTTGATGAGAGAGCGCACTACATACCCATATAGAGTACAAGGAGAAGAATCAGAAGGAGGAGATATGTAGTATAATACTCCCAGAGGATATAATCAAGGAGGATGAGGAGGTTTCAGAGGCTGCAGAAGATGAGGATTTGACAGAGGAAGAGGACCTATTATATGTTATAATTGTAATCATCCTAGACACTTGGCGTAAGACTATTCAAACCCTTGCACAATGTGTACTTATGGTAGGCATAGCGCTAAACCATGCGACAATGGACTCCCCACAATGGATCGCAAAATGGTAAGAAAAGAGGAATGCAGATGTAAAAATGATCACAACATAAGCATGCAACGAACAAACTAAGATAACAACAGTTACATGTAGAGGGATGAGAACCATAATGAATGCAACGGATCAAGGGAATCAAATCCACAAATGGGTAAGGAAACCAACCCAACCTCTTCCATTGTTTGATCCGAGAAAATAGAAATAGGCATACCAACAAGCTAGAAAAGAATTGGTTGGAGCAGAATGGATAGCTTCAACTTCATCCATGCCACCTTTGTATGACTGACCGCCGGTGTATGATATGCCACTAGTATATGACCATTCAAAAAGGAAAGTTGAAAAGGTAAGCACTTTGAAAGATTTCTTAAGAAGTTGTTTAGAATTAATGAAGGGCGAATCTGCTTTAATCATCGTGCATGGATTGATTAACCATTGTGCCCAAGAGAAAGAGATACATGTCGCACATAGAGTAGTTAACCAGGTGCACCGTAAAAAGAGAACAAATAGGGACTTTCGGCTCAATGTGTAAATAAGGAACTATGACATGGACAATATCATTCTAGATCTAGGCTCCAATGTGAATGTCATCCCGAGGCAGATTTGGGAGATGATGGGCCAATCGAAGCTCATTTGGTCTCATATCCAGTTGAGATTAGCGAACCAACATAAGATTGTTCCAGTTGGAAGGTTGACATGGGTGAGTGTCAATATTGATGGAGTGCATAGTGTAGCAGACTTTGAAGTGAACAAAATAGTAGACGATAGTACACCTTATCCAACATTATTGGGACTTGATTATGCATTTTATAATCAGAATATCATTGATATAAAGAAAAGACATATGGTATTCGAAGTAGAAGACTTGAAGGTTACTGCGTCGTTATATCCTATTGAAGGAAGGAGATATCTAGAACCAACAAAGAGAAAATTACTTGACACTCTATATAATATGACTGCATGGATGGATGGTTATGTGAATCCTAAAACTAAAGGCGTACTTAATTGGAGAAGTATCAGTTCATGTGTGTCAGACTCAGAAGAAGCTTTGGAGAATTGGCAGTAGAGATTGCACAAAGTATCTACAATGAAATGTGCTTGAATTACCCGTGTGTTGTGATGGATTGGAACCAAGGTATGTGATTCTCAAAGGCATGATGGACTAAGTGATGTAGTTTACTTTATAAGAGAGTTTGAGTTGCAAATATTAGATCAACATAGACTACTAGCTTTGGATGTTGTGTTGAAAGAAACCCCTGCAAGGTGGTGGGTTGCGCACAAGGATGGAATAAGAGATTGGTAGGAGTGCAAAAGTGTATTACAAGTCATATTCAGAACAAAGAATGAAAGTATCATGCTGAAGTATAATGGATTAAGTTTCCCAGTAGACCATATTATGAAGTGTACCGCATTGTGGAGATGAGCTACTCAACAAGAATGGACACATTTATTTGTGCTTACTCTGGACACTACTCTGAAGAATTGGTACATAGAAGTAGAAGTGCGTAGAGGCATAGGAGATTGGGAAAAGTTGACCAAGAACTTCAAGGTAACATTCAAATTTGAAGATAATAATCCTTTGATTGACTCAACCTTGCAGGTTATCAAAAATAAGATTTTTGCGACATAAGGCTTGATGTATAATACACCTAGAGTTACTGCGACAGTTGAAGAGGTCTTGCACTATTATAATGTTGTTGAAGTAGACCACGAGGATGAAAACCCAGGGAATTTGTAGATACTAGAGATTGAAGGGGAGCACACAGTAGAGGGACCACAACTTGAATATATGGTGTATTCCAAGCCTTTGAGAACACATAAAATGAACATTGGTACAAAAGATAAGCCTAAGTTTGCGAACATAGGAGACTACTAGAGTGATGAGACAGTCGAGAAAATTGTCGACTTACTGCGCAAATACGAGGATTTGTTTCCAACAACGTTCTCAGAGATGAAAGGGATTGTTGGGGAGTTAGGAGAAATGAAGATCCCACTGAAACCAAATGCCAAACCTATTAAGCAAAGACCATATAGAATGAACCCGATGTATAAGAAGAAGGTAAAAGAAGAGATAAACAATATGTTAGAAGTTGGAATTATAGAACCTGTTGAAGAATCAGAATGGATCATCCCAATGGTAGTTCAAGACAAGAAGTCAAGGGGAATCAAGATATGTGTAGATATGATAAAGTTAAACGATGCTTGCTTACACGACCCATTTCTTACCCCATTTACAAGTGAAGTGTTGGATAATGTAGGGGGTCAGGAAACTTACTCTTTTATGGATGGATTCTCAGGATACCACCAGATCAAGATTGCGCAAGAAGACAAATATAAGACCACCTTTGTGACAGAATCGGGTTGTTACCAATACACAGTTATCCCATTTGGTTTGAGAATGCACCGACAATATTTTCTAGAGTAGTTATGTCAACTTTCAAAGAGTTCATTCATAAGTTCTTAGAAGTGTACTTAGATGACTGGACAATATTGAGCATGTTGAAAGACCATGTCGAAACTCTATGCTTAATGTTTTATAGGTGTAGGTAGTACCATATCTCGTTGAATTTGAAGAAATGAATTTTTTGTGCGCCTTTTGGAATATTGTTGAGCCATGTGGTGTGTAAACAAGGATTGTTAGTTGATCATGCGAAGATAGCTATGATTGTTTATTTTCCACCACAAACTTCAGTGTGACAGTTGAAATCCACATTAGGTCATAAAAGATACTATACAAAGTTCATTAGAGGATATGTGTAGATCACAACCCCTATGGAGAAGTTTTTAAAGAAGGAAGTTAAGTATCAGTGGAATGATGAATGCTAGAAGAGTCTGGATACATTGAAACAAAAGATGGTCACCGCGCCGATTCTAGTTTTTCTTGACTGGAGAAAGGAATTTCATGTTCATGTGGATGCATTATCGCATTGGGATAAGTTTCAACTCAACCAGGTAAACGAGAGTTAGACCACCCTATTGCATTTGCAAGTAGTAATTTATCCTCTACATAGTAGAACTATACTACGATAGAACGCGAAGGTTTGACAATGGAGTATGCTTTGCAAAAGTTTAGACATTACTTGCTTGGATCTCACTTTAAGATGTATACAGACCATTATGCACTGAGATACCTAGTTAACAAGCTAGTGTCGGGGGGGAATATGAAGATGGTTATTGTTGTTCCAGGAATATGACTTTGAGGTGATCATGAAACCAAGGAAATTTAACTCAATACTGGATCACTTATCGCGCATATTTTTAGGTGAAGATGCAGGAAACTTGGATGATAGTTTACCAAACACACACCTATTTGCAATTTAGATGATTGATGACTATTTTGTAGACATTGTTCAGTTTTTTAATACAGGAATAGCCCCATCATACTTCATAGTTGCACAAAATAAGCAACTAGTAGTGAAGGCAAAAGACTACCAGCTAATATCAGGAGATCTACACAAGTTAGGCGCAATTGGTATTTTGTGATGATGTGTATTAGAGCATGAAAGAAATATGATGTTATCAGAGGCACACTAAGGGGTTGTAGAAGAGAACTATGCAGGAAACACAACAACTTATAATATTTTGTGTGTGGGATTATGGTGGCCTACCCTGCATAAAGATGCCAAGGAATTCGGTTAGAGTTGTGATGTTTGTTAGAGACTTGGGAAGACTTCCAGGAGGGATGAATTGTCATTGGTACTACAAGTAACACTACAAGCCTTTGATAAATGGGTATTTGACTTTGATGGACCGATCAATCCACCAACAAAGAGATCAGGAGCTAAATACATTATTACAACGAAAAAATACTTAACTAGAAGGGCTGAGGCAAAACCAGTCAGAGACTGTAGTGTTGATTAAGGATGGTTGTCATTGATGTCAACCCTTCAAGAAAGCCCCACAACACAAAGGTTTGGGTAATGGACCCAAGATTGTTTGATGTAAAGATGATTCATTATTTTCTTGTCATGGTTGATAAGAAGTAAAGATGGTTGAACTCCAAAGTGGTCCCCTTATGGTGAAATCTCTCACGGGAAGACGCTTTGCGGAGTAAGAGAACCCATGCTTAATTGTGGAATAATTAGATGAAGGACAATGAATTTTTTAGGTAAACTATCCTAGATGGATAGTGCTTGTCATTCCATTTCTGGTGGTATGTGGAACAACACATAACTCCTCACGATTAGAGAGTTATGGCCATGAGAAGTTGGAGACCCCAGGTTTGGTAATGGACCCAAGTTTGTTTGATGGATAACAGTATGAGTTATGATATATTTTAAGATAATAATATTCTATATGATATATACTTTCAAAGAAAAAAGAAAAAGGAAGAAGAAGAATATAACAGCAACAATGACGCCTCAAAAGATGATGAAGAAGTGGCCAACTTTGTCAAAAGACTGAACAAGGGAATCAACGATAGGTATAGAGGTAAGCTCCCTTTAATTTCTTTTAATTGTGATGGTATTAGTCATTTTGCTAACAAATATCCTCATAAGAAAAAGAGAAATGATGAAGGTTACTCAAAAGGAAAACACACATATAAAGGCAAAATAACTACAAAGAAAGTTTTCAAGAAAAGCGTATACACCAAAGAAGACATATCATCATCAGATGAAGATGAAGTCAGTGAAAATGAGACAGGAAGAGCTCTATTCATGGCAGTAAAAGATTCTGACAAATAAGACTCTGAAGAAGAATATGAAGAAGCTGAAGAAGAATGTGAAGAAGTCGAAGAAGAAATTGAAGAGACAAAAGTTGACTATCGAGAAGAATTAATGTGTGCCATAGAAATTATCAGAAGAAAAACAAGAAACTACAAGAAGAACTAGACAAGAAAAAGGACACTCGAGAACTAGAACAAATGATCACAAAATTGAAGGTTCAAATAAAAGAAGATAAAATAATTGAAGAAGCTCTCAAAGAACAACTAGAAGAAAATGACAAGATCATTGGAAACTTGGAAGCAGAGGTTGTCACACTAAGAAAGAATATTCAAAAGAAAAATATCCAAAATAGCTCAAAAGTTCTGGATGACATTATCAACAGTAAAAAATCTCATCTTGACAAGTCCGGACTTGGATACAATCAAACACAAAAGGGATCAAGCTCCAAAACAACAGAGCAAGAAACAAATTCAAAGAGCTATGCAGAAACAATCAAGGAGGATAGGAAGATATACAAGGAAGATTACAAGGACACTACTCCACCAAGAAGATTCAGATTTCAGAATCAACAGCAGACAGATAGGTCTCAAGAAGAAGAAGGATTCATAAGAGCACCTCCTTTCAGAAGATCTTCAACTCCCAGGTATCAAACTATATTTTTTGGTTTATGTTATGCATGCAATAATTTTGGACATAAAGCTGTGAATTGCAGAGCTAACAATAGGAACAATAACAACTTTGAGAGTTATACACAAAGGGATTATTCAAGGAGACCTAGTGACACATAAAGAAGAAGTTACAACATGTTTGAATCTTTGAGCACCGAAGTGGAATGTTACAAATGTAACAATTTTGGACACATGGCCAAGGATTGCAGAATGACAGTCCCTTCTAAAGAACCTCAACAGAATAACAACAGTCACAGACAAGAACCTCAGAAAACGACATGGATAAGAAAACAAGATCGGTATAACAATGAAGAATGCATAGTCGCTCTACAAGCTAAGCAAAAGAAACACGATTGGTATGTTGACAGTGGATGTTCAAAACACATAACAGGTGATAAAGACAAATTTCTTACATTACGAAAAGAAAAAAATGGATCAGTCTCCTTCGAAAATGATAATTCATCCAAAATCATTGGAGAAGGCACAGTCTCAATTTGGAACAAGAATGAAAAGGCACAAAATGTTCTACTGGTAGAAGATATGAAACATAATCTTCTAAGTGTGAGTCAAATGTGTGACCAAGGTCATAAACTTACTTTCGATTCAGAAAAGTGTGAGATAAGAAAAGAAGATTCAGGGAAATTGGTCGGTACAACTGCAAGAACTTGAGACAACATATATGTGTTAAGTGAAATTGGAAATGAAAAGTGTTGTCTAGGAAAGGAAGATGAAAGTTGGCTATGGCATAGAAGAATGGGTCACATGCATTTTGATAACCTTGTGAAAGTTAGCAAAAAAGAAGTAGTCAGAGAAATGCCCCAGATCACGAAACCAACCAACACTTTATGCAAGCATTGTCAACAAGGAAAGAAAACAAAGACTAGGTTCAAATCAAAGGAATATTCAACAACAAGACCACTAGAAATTGTGCACATTGATCTAGTTGGACCAACTACAACAAAGGGCTTAAAAGGTGAAAAATACTTTATGTTATTAGTTGATGATTATACAAGAATGACTGCAGTTTGCTTTCTCAAGAAAAGTCAGAAGATTTTGAAAACTTCAAGATCTACAAGGAAATGGTTGAAAATGAGATTGATTCAATAATCAAATGTTTGAGATCTGATAATGGAGGAGAGTTCACTTCAAAGGAATTTATGGACTACTGTAGCAATCATGGAATAAAAAGGTAATTCTCCATTGCTAGGACACCTCAACATAATGGAGTTGTTGAAATAAAGAACAAGACAATACAAGAAATGGCTCGAACAATGCTAATGGATTCCAAATTGACAGTTATATTTTGGACACAGGAAGCGCATACAACAGTTCACATTCAAAAAAAAATTAATGCTCAGAAACAACACTGATAAAACTCCCTACGAGCTATGGAAATGAAGACCAACAAATGTGAAGCACTTTAGAGTTTTTGGAAGCAAATGTTACATCAAAAGAGAAGATGGAAAAATGGAAAAGTTTGACTCTCGTGTGGACAAAGAAATACTTGTTGGTTACTTAAGTACAAGGAAAGAATACAAGTGTTACAATCTAAGATTGAACAAAGTTGTGGAAAGCATCAATGTAACAATTGATGAAACAGGCAGACCAGAATCAAAGGAAGAAAAAAAAAATCAATGGAACAACTTTTCGAAGAAGAAGATGAAAAAGAAGTAGAAGAGGAAGATGAAAATGAAGTTAATCCGACAGAAGCAGAAGAACAAGTTCGAAAAGTATCTCCAAAGACACCTAGCAAACGAGTACAGAAGAATCATCCTTCAGATCAGATTATTGGAAACAAAGATGCAGGAGTTGAGACTAGATGAAAAATCCGTTCACCAGAACAAACACACCTAGCACTCTTATCTACAATTGAACCAAACTATTTTGAAGAAGCCAACAAGGATGAATTTTGGAATAAGGCCATGGATGAAGAATTGGATCAAATAGAGAAAAACGAGACTTGGGAATTGGTTCCAAGACCAAAGAATAAGAATGTGATTGACACAAAATGGGTTTTCATGAATAAATTGAATGAAGATGGACAGGTTACAAGGAACAAATCTAGATTGGTATGTAAAGGATATGCATAGATTGAAGGAATCGACTTTGAAGAGACGTTTTCCCCAGTTGCCAGAATGGAAGCAATCCATTTACTTTTAGCTTATGCATGCTCCAAAAATGTTAAAGTATATCAGATGGACATAAAATCAGCTTTTCTAAATGGGGAACTTGAAGAAGAAGTCTTCATTGAGCAACCAGAAGGATTTCAGTTGTCAAAGAACACAGACTATGTATGTAAATTAAATAAGGCCTTGTATGGTCTAAAATAGGCTCCTAGAGCATGGTAATCCAAACTAGATAAGTATCTGCAGCAGGCAGGGTTCAGAAAAGGAAGTGCAAACAACAACCTCTACATCAAGGTAAGTCAAGGTAATATTTTATTAATTGAAGTTTAAGTTGATGATATTATTTTTTATAGTGATGATGACAGGTTAAGCCAGAAATTTGCAAAAGAAATGCAAAACGAATTTGAAATGTTGTTACTTGGAGAACTATCCTTCTTTTTGGGACTTCAGATACATCAAAGCAATCAAGGAATTTTTATTTCTCAAACCAAGTATATCAGAGAAATGCTAAAGAGGTTCGGAATGGAAGATTGCAAACCAGTTATCACTCCCATGCAAACCAGTTGTAAGTTGAGCAAATATGATGATTCGAAGTCTACAAATCAGAGGAAATACAGGTCAATGATTGGAAACCTACTATATGTGACAACATCTAGACTAGATGTAATTCAAGCAGTTGGCTAGGTGGCACGATTTCAAGCAGCACCAAATGAATCACATGTATTAGAAGTAAAGAGGATTTTCAGATATCTCAAAATAACATAAGAGTTTGGATTATGGTATCCAAAAAGAAAAGATCTATCACTTATTGCCTACACAGATGCAGATTGGGCAGGTTGTATTGATGACCGACGAAGCACCAGTGGAGAAACGTTCTACTTAGGTGAGTGTTTGGAATCATGGCTAAGCAAGAAACAATCATCAATATCTCTATCTACAACCGAGGCAAAGTATATTGCAACAACATCATGTTGTACACAGGTTCTTTGGATGAAACAAATTTTGACAAATATACAGGTTGAGTATGACGAGCCCATTCCAATATATTGTGATAATACAAGTGCCATTAGTATCTCAAAAAACCTGGTGATGCACTCCAAGACGAAGAACATTCCAATCAAGTATCACTTTCTACGAGAACAGGTTGCATAAAAAAACATCAGATTTGAGTACGTGGGCACAAAAGAACAAGTGGCAGACATCTTTACAAAACCACTTCCACGAGAAGCCTTTGAATATCTTCTCCAAAGACTTGGAGTTACTTCTACTCCAAAATGAATGTTTTTTGAATGCTTATCTTTGGTATCAGAGCACAGTAAGAGGACAGTTCAGTGGGGGGGAGCAACCCCGTATGGAAAGATACATTTTCCATTGATGACAAAGGAGGAGAGATGTATCAGATGTAGAGGACAGAGGCATGGTTCCAGGGGGAGAAAATTTATCAGATGCAGAGGACAGAGGAAAATTTATCAGATACAGAGGACAGAGACATGGTTCCAAGGGGAGCATGAGTGATATGATTTCAATATTGCATCAGATTGTTGCCATCAATGCCAAAGGGGGAGATTGTTGATTAAGGTTGGTTGTCATTGATGTCAACCCTTGAAGAAATCCCCGCAACACAAAGGTTTGGGTAATGGACCCAAGATTGTTTGATGTAAAGATGACTCATTATTGTCTTGTCATGGTTGATAAGAAGTAAATATGGATGAACTCCAAAGTGGT
>ML805482.1:74835-115440 GCA_009831015.1 Picea engelmannii
TTTGGATGATGAAATTGATGAGGGCTTTTGGTTGAGGTACATGTTGAGTACATGGTTGAGACAAGTAGTTGATGAGTTGGCACATACATGAGGTGTATAGTTGATGATGTTGGTACATATTGATGAGTCATAGTTGATGAGCAATTGACACATGATTGGTACATACTTGGTACATGGTTGTATGCACTTGTTTATGGTACAGGTTGATTACAGGTTCTTTGGTACAAGTTGGTGCATGGTTGATGCACTTGTTTGAGGTACATGTTGATGCATGGTTGATGCATGGTTCATATTTATTGGTACATGTTTACAACGGTATATCTCACAGTGATAGTTTGACAGTGGTTCCATCATTCTACTTCTACTTTAGGGTGGCAGGACGGGGCAATGATAGGTGGATGTAGCCACCTTCCGGTTGTAGCCGGAAAACATAGGGGGTTGTAGCCTCCTTTTGGTTGTAGCCAGAGAATTGGGGAGTTGGAGCTTCCCTCAGGTTGTAGCCTGAGAAACTAGGGGCTTGGAGCCTCCTTCCCATTGCAGCTGAAAAACAAAGGAAGTTGGTGCTTCCAATGAATGTAATTCTTCAAGACATATAAGAAAAAACATTTTGTGGTTTTCTCCTGATTTGGGTTTCCACGTAAAAAACTAGTGTATTGTGTATGTGTATATTTGTTCATTTGTTCATTGCTTATTTACTCTGTAGTTATTGGATGATAATGCTTCATTGATATAACACTTGGATTATATGGTTAAAAAGAATTTTATTGCTCTATTACTGATTCACCACCCCCCCCCCAAGTAATCCAACATGTAATGTAGAGACAACTGCACGATTTTTGTTTGAAAATGTGGTTACAACGTTTGGATGCCCATGAATACTTATGAGTGATCAGGGAACTCATTTTATGAATCAGACTATTGCAGCTTTGAAAAAGGAGTTTAAGATTCATCATCAGAAGAGTACACCGTATCATCCTCAAGTAAATGGAATAGTAGATTCATTCAATAAGATATGGAACATGCACTAATGAAGGTTTTTAATGTAAGTCAACACAACTGGGACTTGAAGATTCCAACAATGTTATGGGCATATAGGACTACAATCAAGAAGCTAACAGGAAAAAATCCATTTCGATTGACGTATGGTCAAGAAGTTATTATGCCTATGGAATTTACAGTACCAAGCTTGCACATTGTTGCGTTGACATAACTTACAGATTCGAGTGCATTGGAGAAGAGACCGTCATAACTCATGTAATTAGAAGAAGATCATTTTGTCACAGGTTTTCATGAGCAAGTTCTTAAAGCACGCGAGAAATCTCGTAATGGCAGGCATATTTAACAAAATAAGTTTTAGACAAGAGGCTCAGTGTTACTTTATGACAACAAATTTTTGCAACACCCAGGGAAGTTTCATATGCATTGGTTAGGCCCATACGTGATCAGGTTTGTGATAGATGTAGGTGTTGTTTAGTTAGAGTATTGAATGGAGAAGCTGTGGAAGGACTGGTTAACAATAGTTGAATGAAACTGTATAGAGACAGTCATAATAATGTGCCACTAGTCTCAGCGTGCAGTATGTGTACCATAGTAATTGTATTATAGTGTATTATAAAAAGAAAATGAAAAAGAAGAAAAGCAATAACAAAATTTGAAGGTTGGAAGAAAATGACGCAGACAAGAAATATGAAGGTGAACTATGGAGAAAGGAAAAAGAGAGTATGAAGAAAGAGAGTATCCGTGCATATGATGGTTGAAGACATTAAAGATCAAACTTGACAGGATAAGTATTTAAGAGTGGACATGAAGATGAAGTAGTGGCATTGCGTAATCATAAATGAAGAATGACAAGAAGATTTTGATAGGATGGAAAATCTAACACATAATCCGAAAAGGATACAAAGTTAATGAAAGGTTAAGGCAAGCATTGAATACGAAGGTAAGTGGATTGGACATCAAATTTGGGCACGAAGAACATAAACAACTGGAGATAGGTGATAAAATTGGTTGAAGGGTTGATGACCATAAGTTATTTTTATTTGGAGTTTTCATAGAAGCAACAAGAGCAGAAAGTTGAGCGAACACAAATAGAGAAAAGTAAGAAAAGTTACAGACAATAGTTGTAGAAAGACATGGCGACACCCAAAGCAACAATGGAATAAGCATCAAGGACCAAGAAACAATGCACAAATCCACCGGTAGCACCAATACAGGAAGGGACCCCAGGAGCATCTGTGTTAGATCCGAGTTCAACAAATTTTCCAAAGGATTACATACCACCAAGAAAGCCTTCAACAAGGCCAATCAAGTTACAAAAGGAAGCAAAGTATGAGATCGTGGAACCATAAATTCCACTCGTAGTAATAATTGAAGGGGATATGATAGGAGCAATACCGAGCTTGAAGTTTGTAGATCATGATCTGTCAGATGAAAATAAGTTCTTGGATTTAGAACCAAGGAAATACCTGAAGGCATTCATCTGTTCAGAGACATCATTTATCAAGGTTGAGCCACAACCTTGGGCAACAAGGTTGGCGAAAACATGGATTTTGAACCTCTTAGATATCCCACACTTTGGTAGGAGTGTCAAGATCAATGCATGTGTTAAGATGTTGTTCAACTATGCTCATGGATGCTACCTATGGATGGACAGATCTGTGCCCATTGACACATAATTGATTGCACAAATAACTAGTTTGCTAATGGTAAGGGAGGACGCATCACCCCTATTTTCGGACAAATTGAACGAGAAAGCTTTGTCATAAAGAATGAGAGAGAAATTTGATATGTTTAGAGGAGTGCACATGCTCGATTTATAAAGTATCAATGATGAGTGCGTCAAGTTTGCAACACAAGTACTGGCTTGAAAATTGTTGAGGAAGTGTCACAAAGATCAAGTGCCAACAAGTGCAATAGCAACGACACAAGTGTGTAGAAGGCATCCAAATGAACTGGGCGACTTTCTTAGTCAACCAGTTTCTGATAGATTGCAGGGAAGCTCAAGACAGAGGTATGGAATTTCATTACACATGTCAGTTGATACTGATAACGTTAGTGGCTTGGAGGGAGCCAGAGGACTCACAATTTTTTCAGTAACAAACAAACCATGCTTGACAACAAGATACACTAAGTTGTGGCATACCATACACAAGGAGAGACAACAGGACAACAACATTGTGTTCTACATCTATAAGGAGGTTATTCGGGAGAGCATCTAGAGGACACCGTGCATATTACTGCAGGTGTAGAAGCGTACAAGGAAATTGCGTGATTTAAAGCATGGCACCATCACGTGCATGTTCAAGCGAAGAAGGATGCAACTCAAGAATGGTTTCCCACGAGATACAGGGTAACTGAAAAAGAAATGGGACACATCATGGAAGATTGGGATGTTGACTGGAAGATCCCGCCGACAGAAACAAAGAAACCAGAGACACAACAACCATAAATAGAAGATATAGGAGATGACGATGAAGAAGAACATGAAGGAAATGAAGCAGCAACAACACAGAAGATAGTACCGTGCACAAAAAAGAAGCGGAAGGAACATGATACGGGAAAATCAGTACCACAACGAAAGAAGAGGAAAGAAATTAAGGAAGTGGAATACCAAGCTCTGTCAGAGGATTATTTAGAAAATATTGCAGATCAGGTGAAGGAGGTGACTGAGGAATATTTTGAGCGAGAGACATAGAAGCAAGAAGAAAGGCACTTAGATGTGCAAGCGCAAATTTTCACACTGCAACAAATTTTGGAGATGACTAGGATTGCACAAGTTAGAATAGGAAAACAAGAGCAGATGGTGAGCACGATGAACAAAGAGGCACAACAGATGACATCTCACCCATCTGCAACATTAGGAGAGAGACAAGTGATGAAAATTGTAGTGGGAGCTTTAGATTTCCTTATGACAGAATTACAGGAGCATGCAAAGGCACTCAGTCATATTGACTTGGTGTTATCTCAGTTTCTGGTAGAAGTGTTCCATGGCTTACAAACAAGTGTGACGTAGGAGCTACAATTACGTGTGATGTCCATGTCGACAAAGTCGACAAAGGCAGTCGCAGATAAGGATGTGTTGCAAGTAGAATGTGATCAACTTAGACTGGAGCAGGATGAGGCCACATAAAGGATAGAGAGAGTGAAATAGGCGATCCACGAGGTTTATAATATTATTCTTGAAATTCCCAGGTAGGAAGACGCCCCATTAGAGGAATAAGTGACAAAGATTAGTGAATGTATTCAGGGGTTCTGCACAAAGATTATTGATTTGGAAGTGCGTCAGATACCAAGCACTCCACTAGAAGAAAGGGAATATAGAGAGAAGACAATTTCAATGATAGTATAAATCATAAAGAGTTTAGAGGAGGAGTGTGCCAAGTTGTATGACGAAAGCACACAAGTGTAGACGCAATTGACAGAAGATGTAGAGCTGCAAAAAATCGGGCAGAAGTTGTGGGCCATGTAGGATAGGGCACAAAAGTTTAAGGAAACCATGAGCACTCTACGAATGGAAGAAAGATGAATGCACTCACAGAGAATAGGTGTCTATACTTAGACATGAGCCAATTAAGAGCAAAAAAACATGATTGTGTGCAGAATTTAGAGACACAGCAAGAGGAAGCGTTCCAAGTAGCAGGGGAACTGGTAACTGCACAAGGCGGTGCAAGACAATGAAGAGAAGTTGAAGACTCACAAGATAAGCACAAGACCTCAGGTGAGAATTCTCTTGCTCATTGGTGATGTTGAAAGGGCAGTTATCTTGGGATTTGTTGGTGAATTAATGTTGAACCTCGGGTCTGCCTACTGCGCACCAACACGTAGTCCGAACGAAGTATTCTTGGTGTGCCAAGAAACTAAGTGATAACTGTCATGGTGTTGCACACCCTCAGGAGGTGAACAATCACAAGATCCATTTGGGTGTCTTGTGGGGTCATGACACTTTTCATATCAAGGACTGGTAAGATTCACCAAGGTTTCTACATTCTATGATAAATTTCCATCCTAAAAATTATCCATGTTTATGAGTCAAAATTTACCTCCAGAATCTCTTAGGATCTAGCTTAGATAGGTGCAAAAGCTTCTCTTTGTCTCTATTTATGTAATGTATTTTTAATTGGGCCTTTGTATCTATTTATCTTATTGAATTTTAAGGACTTGTTTTTTATTTTTTTGGACATAAACAATTATTTTATATTACCAAAGTTGTTGCAACCTCGTTGGTCAACAGTCTAATACATCAAAGTTTCCAAGGTTATCAACATAGTTCTATACTTCACAAAATCACATCTTCACTGTTGGAAGTGCAATTAGATGTCCATAATACTATTTCTAAACATTTCTATGAGTATAGATGTTAATAAGGTCCCCTATCATCAAACTAAGTTTAGAAAACATGTAAAATTACCATGGAAAACTCCCTTGACAGAGCGTAAGATTAGAATTCATGAAATTCATACCACCATTTCCTTTGTCCTTGTCTAGGAGACACTGCTGAAATGACTCTCCTATATCCATGGATGACCCAACATAGAGAAAATGAGACTAAGTTGTGCTTTTCTAACCCAACATCTCGTTCACCACCAACTTCAACTTCCAGAATTTCTCTCTCGGCTGCATAATTTCTTGACCCTGGTTGCATACGATCTGCATGACCAAAGTCGTTTCTTATTTTCTTGTTTCCTCCTTTTCATTTTTCCTTCACCTATGAATTAGTTTCAATTGCATTAACTGTCATTATCTCAGCTTCATGCGCCCTCAACTGCCTTCAAACCTATGAGATTTTGCACCCTGCACACCATCCAACATGCTTGTGACTCATATTCATAGTCAATTCTTGTCAAAGAGTAGGGGGACATGCATCAACAACACTTGATTTTCAAACGCTAAGATTATGCCCAATCCACTCCAATTTCCCTTGGACACCTAATGAATTAACAACAAAGAGGAGTTAGAAGTCATTGACCCCCCAATTCCTGTGAAGACGTAGGGGAAATACGCATGGACTAAGCCAAGGAACCAAAGAAAATACCCCACACCAAATTGAAACCATAAAATCTCCTTGGAGAGTGAAGCCCCCCATCTGGACACCTCTAGAAAATAATGAACCTCCACCACGCAAAATCATCATGAGTTCACGTGGCCACAATATCTCACCTGCAATACTAATTGTAGGAGGGGCGGATGAAAAGGTGTCACGCGGAGATTTGACCATGAAGTGCTCTCCACAAGATGCAAATTTATTTGATGTGCATGCCAGGTGATGACCTTGAAGAGAGACACATCATCCTCCACTATTTTTTTGATTTCACCTTGTTGGATTAATATACTAGCCCCCTACCTACCTTCCCCGCCCTCACGCCGCTTCCATTTTTTTTTTATAACTCATAATTAAATATGGGATTAAGACATTTCTAGTGCCCTATTGATCCTTTAACATACCTTGCTCCATTTGGAAACTTGATTTCGCTAACACATTTGCTCTCCTTTTAAGAGTCCTCAAAACATGATAACACTCCTCCTTTTCGAATCACACTTCTTCTTCCCTTATTCTTTGAATGGATCTTGTTAAATTGGCACTGCTTTGTCGAACTCACTTTCTCATGAGATTGATAATTAAGTCAAAATATATGATTGCGGTGTTTTTGGGTTTCTAGTGGTATCTATGGATCTCATTCCCATGTAGAGGGCTAAAGATGCCTAATTATTGGAGTTTATACATATCCCCCATGCAAATGAATTTCTTTCTTTTCCATCAGGATCAAAGATGATCCCCCACTCCAACTGCTCCTGAATTTCAAGGACTCATTCGAAGCATACCTAATGGTTTTTCTAATGATTTTACTACCATAAACATTTGTTAAACAAATTGCAAAGATATAAACACCATAATGCAAAAAACTTCATTCTCGGCATTGAACTTGCATTAAACATATTTGAAAATGGAGTTCATAATTACTTTAAAAAAAAAAAAAAAATTACTTAAATTACTTACTTTTAATACGAAATACACCAATAATATATAAAAGTTTGACCTAGGCCAAATGTTTAAAAAATCACTAAAATTTTGTAATGGATTTATTGAGTTCCACAATATATAAATATTTATTTACAATTAAATTTTAATGTGCATCTCAAAACCTAATGTGTAAAATGTTTCAACTTTAGTGAAACTTTCCAACCTGGGTTATTATTGGAAAATGTCTAGTGGGAGCTCTAAATTCTCAAACTCTTCTTTATTCTAAATTCTCCAACTCTTCTTTATCTATAAAGCCATTTGCGTTATCACAATTAAATCTTTATAAATTATACATATTTTAAGAGTGATAGAATTCATCTTCTTTATCTATAAAGCCATTTGCGTTATCACAATTAAATCTTTATAAATTATACATATTTTAAAAGTGATAGAGTTCATTATAATTAAGTGGTTAATTGGTAATGAGGATAATCATTATCTATATATAGAGAGAGAGAGTAAATACCATACTTTTTGTAGGTCACAGGTTCCACTCTTTTGATTTCCCCAAGGCGAGGCCCCTTAATAAGGGCAACAATTTACCCTGCTTACCATCCATGGAACATAGGGAAGTATTCGAAGGGTTTTTTGTGAGTACATTTCCTCGAAAAGATAAATAAATTTGGTTGAGAAATTATTTTTTAATTTTTAAAACAATTTTTCACCCTTCATGAATGGTACGAAAATGAGGTACTCTATCCATTTTAAACCTTTAACCTTTCTAGCCAATTTAACGAACTATCTAAACTAAAATTTATTTATAAATAAATTAAAGTAAATATTATTTTACAATGTTTTGGAGCATTTAACAAATAAATATTACTCACAAAATACCCTACCCCCTCTCGATTTGAACGTGTTCTTAACCATTAGGACCACTCAAGTTGTATATTAATAATAACTTTAACTTTTTCTAAAAATATTCATAGGTATTTTTTTTATTAATAACATTTTTTTATTTAAAGCATATATTTTATTTAAATTTTCGATTTAGAATATTTGTTTATCCAATTAAATACTCTTATTTAAACATATTTATACATGTAATTGAATAATAAAGGTGGTGCTTTACAAGATGTTGTGGCATTGTTGTCAATTCGGTTTAGTTTGGGTGGTTGGGAAGAATTTTTTATACTCCCCACTCAGGTTCAATTCCCGCAAGTGACATGTCAAGCTCATAACGAGTATAATGTTGTAATGGCTTCGAGTTCTTTTGTTGCTTGGTCTTAGAGAAGAAGTACTCAAGAATTTTCTCAAATTTTATAACCTGGAAAAAAAAATACTCACCAATTAAATCTTTACTCGATAAATGTGCATCTCCAATTATATCTTTACTCGATAAATGTGCATGCAAGACTTAACTCACACTTTTGATCTCAATTTAGTCAAACTTATACTTTACATTGCAGATTCAATCGATTTAAGCATTGAGGAATTTCTTTATTATAAAATAGCAGAACGTGCTTGAAAACAAATGTACTTCATCATGATATACATGAAGTTGCACATATCATTATTTGTTATTCACTTTCCATCTTCTTGCATATGTCCGACGAGACTTTATGTTTTATTAATTCACAATATCATTTTGACTAAGAAAGCAACTTATTGCTCAATTTTCCATGATAAAGACACTAACAACTTGTGCTAAAGACCTTAACCTTTATGTGAGAGTCAATAAAATAAATGCTAGATAAGAATGATACAACTCCATCCATAAACCATTGTAGTTTTTATGTCCTTGCCATAGCAGGGACATTAAGGGACATTAAGTTTTGGGAAATTTGCAATATATGCTTGCACGGTTCCCGAGGCACATATACAAGGTCTAAGCTATGGTTTTATTGCGTTACGTCCGCATCGAGCACTCCATCTAGGGGGTGGCGGTGGTATGTCATCACACATTGTCAGGGAGCAGGGGGTTGTTAGAACAGGTGGTTGGTTTTGTCAAACCAGCGTAGATAGTTGGAGTCTCTATCATCTCAGGGAGCGGGGTTGTCAGAACAGGTTTGGTAAGAGCTCCTCACATGAAACGCTTCCTGTAGCTTCCTAGTTTAAAGTCGTTACAGTGTTGGATGCTGCAGTGTTCTCTTTACACGGTTTGGTAAGAGCTCCGTTGAGTTTGCTGCAGTGTTCTCTTTCCACGATTTGGTAAGAGCTCCGACTTAACTTCCTCTGGTTTTCTGGTTTTTTAAATCCTGTTGAGTTTTTCCTTGAAAACAATCACTAAATAGATATGTGTCTCATTACAAAGTAAATTTTCCATGTTTTGTTGGTTTGGAATCATAAGTGGAAGTATTGATCTCTGCAGTTGAGGTTAGTTTTCTTTGTGACATTCAACGTGTTTTATTTAGGGTTTTGAGTGTTGGTTCACCGATCTCACCAAAGTTGGATCCTAGTTTGCACAATCTTAAGAGAAAAATCCAACCAATTCATTTCAATCTCCATCCATAAAGGCAAATAAAGCTACTAACAACATCATATCTAAATCCTTTGAACCCTCAATCAAGAATCAACAAGGGCTTTGTTTGAGGTTTTGCTGTTGTTCAGGGGCTCAGAGCACATCTGGGCTTGGAGCACATATAAAAAGTTGATATTTTCTTTTAGAGCAGCCATATCATTAGCCATGTTATAAGGTAAGTAATTGGGCAGTAAAACTACCTTATTCTGAGGTGAAACAACAATATTTTGTGGTTCGGTAGCGGGTGTAGGTTGCTACTCTAGACCTTAAACAAGGGCATATTTTTTATTCTCCCTAATTATGTTCGATCCAATACTCCGTAGACCAAAATTCTGCATCATTTTAGGTCTTAACTAGTTTTGGCTTGCCTGGTTTCTGGTCATGGCAGCGCAAACATCATCAAATTGTTCCTCTTCTTCAATAATAACTACATTATGGGAAAAAAATTTACCCTTTACTCCCTCTTTGGCAACCAGAAATGGTTCACATGTCATTGGGTCATGGGGTTCATCACATAAATTACACCATTGACTTGGAGAAGTATCTTCAGCTTGGACAGGATTGGATCTCATCAAAAATCAAAAGGGATGGGTTGTAGCAGGTTTAATATCTACTGTCAAAATAAATCACTATGTTATGGATATCTTGCATCATCTATAGCATGAAAACCTTGAAGTCTTTGTCTCTGGTCTTTATGATAGATTGTGACTCATTGTGAGTTGTGTGAGATATTGTTATGTGAGGGAAGTCCATTTATTTGTTTGGTGGTGTGTACTCAGGAGTGGTACTGATGTTCTCTGGCTTTGAGGTTAGTTTTCCAAAGTAATATTTAGACTCTTGTATTTGTTTCTAGCTGTAATAAACAAATCACCTGGATGTTGGTCAAAATCTTTCCCTTCACAGTCTATCACACTTGCTTATCTAAAGTTGGGGAACCTCATTCAAGAATATGTTTTCCTTTATTTTAGAATACGTTCAAAGATGATATTTTAACCTATGTATGGCACTTGAGATGTAGAAACAATGGTCTGGGGTGAAAACTGATATTACTGGATGTAAAAGTAAAAAACTCTTGGTTTTAGGATGAAACATTGTAGAAATGAACAGGGTGAGAAACAACTGCATCTCTAACCTAATAAGAAATTTTAATAGTCATGCCAAACATCTTCTAGATGTGCATGAGTACTTTGAATGAGATTGGAAACATATGGTCATTGCCAAAACTCTTAGAAAATATTCTTTTCTTGTAGAATGATAAGATACTTTGGCTTTGCTTCGAAATATTTCTTCCTACAGGAATGCTCTGATTCAATATACAGTCTTATGTTAATGGGATATTTATATGGAAGAAACAATAAATGTGCAATGCGTTACTTTGTTGTCTCGATGGAGCAGGACCTTCTTCCAGTCAATCCGTTGAAGTTCTGCTATCCTCTCCCCCAACTCCTCCTCAAATGGAAACACAAATTGGGCCTTCTTCTAGTGATGTTGTTGACGTTCTGCCACCCTCACCCCCTGCCTCCTCAAATGGCACATAAAATCCCAGAGGTTCCTCCTATTGTTCTAACTAAACGACCTGGACAAGGTCGAGTTGGTAGACCTGTTAAGTTACTCTGTAATCACTTTAGAGTAGGCTTTTCAAATATCCAGGATTTATTTTACTTCGATGTGAGTAAATTCCATGTTTCTAATGGCTCTCTGATCTGTCTTATTTATTAGATTTTAGTATGACAAATGATAAATTTTCGTCTTTTGATTGTAGGTCAAAATCATTAATGAACGTGGGGGTAAACCACAAGAGTTTGTTAGTAAGATATTGTGCAGGAAAATTATGGATAAAGTCAAAGACGTATATGGTGCCACTGAAATGGATGGAAAATATTTTTCTTTCGATGGAGAGAAGAGTTTTTTTACCGTTGGGCCTCACAAAAACAACAACATTGAATGGACATTGTTATTGATGACGAAAGGAGCTCAAGAAGGTAAGGATATTGTACATTGTTGTTATTGATGACGAAAGGAGCTCAAGAAGGTAAGGATATTGTCCATACTTTAGTTAGTACTTTCCTTACCCAATATGAAGAGGGTTCAAGAATGTAAGAATTTATACCGACTCTAGTTAGTAGTGAATATCAATCTTACAATGTGTAATTGCCTGATTGGGTTATACAAGTTTTTTTTCTCTATTGTGTGTTTTAGCATATTGTTTTAAAATTTTTAGTATTGAAGTTACATTTCATTGGGATCCTCTGTCAATGCATTTTCTACTTACTCTAGTTAGTAGTGGTCATCTTACAACGTATACATGTCCGATTGGGTTATAAGGTCTTCTCTCTATCACGTGTTTTAGCTTTCAGCTTTTGAAAATGTAAGCATTTTTACCGACTCTAGTTGGGAGTAATTATCAATCTTACAATGTATAATTGCTTGATTGAGTTACAAGGTTTTCTCTCTATTGTGTGTTCTAGCATATAGTTTTGAAATTTTCAGTATTGAAGCTACATTTCAATGGGATTCTTTGTCAATTCATTTTCTACCTACTCTAGTCAGTAGTGGTCATCTTACAACATATACTTGTCCCATTGGATTATAAGGTCTCTCTATGTCGATAGCGTTTTTTAGATTTAAGTTTTTGAAATGTATTTTGGGGAAACCAAAGTTTTCAAATCAGATTTAGCATTGCAGATTCCATAAAATATACAAATTGTCTTAGCATTGGAGCCAATGTTGGTATTTGTACTCCTTTCCTATAGAGGGAAGGGTGGTTGGCATACTCGAATCTTTGGCCTGATGATGTAACAGAGCTTTTGTCTCGTTGATGTAATTTTCATGGTGTTCATATCTGAAATAGAAGATGAATGTTTATAAGGCTTAAGGCCGAGGGTTAGAGGGTCATGATTTATTACCAAAGATAATTATCAGCTTTTATTGCTCTAGGGGTTTTAGTTTACTAATTATTACTTTAGGATCCTAGGTTTAGGTTTCATGTTTAAGGATTCATTATTCATGATGATGGCGGGGATGGTGCAGAGTTTAGGATTCACTATAAAGTTTGCAAAGTCTTGGCATGATAATTTATTATTTGAAGTCTTAGCACTAGTTGCTAATTAAACAAGCATATATGAATAAACATCTCATGCAAATATCTGGTTGAATTCGCATGTTTGTCTTCAGGGAACTAGGCACTGGAATTGTACCAAACAATCCTCTTGGTAGGGGATTCTTCTCTGGTAAAGCAGTTGTGGAGAGCTTACCAGAAAATAGTTCACTGGAATATTTCACCCTTTTAATTAAAATTGACCTTTAATAATTTTTCTCTATGTGATGATCCACAATTTTTCTACTATCTTCCACCTTAAAAATGATATCTACTTCCTCTTTCATTACTTAAAGAATGGTAGACTACTACAATGAAATCACATCCTTGTACATAATAAAACTACTAGCTCTAGGGTATCCTATCAGCTGTCTTCGAACCTGATATTTCCTACGAGCTCCTACATAATTGTACATGGGTGTAGAACCACATTCCTAAACATTGTGTTTTGCATGAAATTATTAACCAACAAATCTGTTATTGAATTTTCTTTATCTTAAACAAGCAAAAACTGAGAATCAAATGCATTGTTCTAATTAGACAAAGCCATGGAAGCAAACTACCAGATGATACGTTGTAGTGAACATAAATTGTTATAATTTTATTTATTTATTTTTAATTCTAAACTGAATATTTACTTTTGCAAACTTGCCTTTTTCTGTTTGTAGTTGTTTGAGATTACGTAACATGCATCGTTACCTTTGTAATATTTTGTTGTTGTAGTGTATGTCGATAGCTACAACAACTATAAGAAAAGGAGGCCTGGAAAAGAAGTAGAGAAATCAAAGCGACAAATGGGCTCTATGTCATCCGATCTCAAGGATACTAAAAGGAAGAATATGGGAAAATAAGTAGAGAGATCAAAACCACAAATGGGATCTATGTTATCAGGTTTCGAGCATACTAGAAGGAAGAATATGAGAAAAAGACGAAGAAATCTAAAATCTTGTAGTAATTAGAATAAGATAGCATAAGAATGAGACTCATATGAGATCAATTAATTGAGCATGTCTAAATTTATAAGCAAGACAGAGAAAAACGAAAGCATGAAAAAAACTCTTGTGAAATATTAGTTTCTATAGTGAAATAGACATCAAAGGTAATGAATGTACATGAATGATCCAAATACAAATAACAATGGAGAGTCCACTACGTCCTAAGCTTTGTTGCAGCTGTTGGAAACCACTAACGATGGCATTTAAAAGGTAATAAATTTACAGGAGGAGGCATAACTAAAAGGGTATGTAATACATCTTCTTTCCAGTTATATACTAAGTCGACAATGAACATTATCCAATTAATCCAGCAGTCGTTACAGTCCCAAATCCAATGGTTGAACAAGTCAACTATGAGTAGGAAGCTGTACCAAATAAATCTTGATCCAAAGTGTTGTTTTCCAAATATTTTTAGATTTGGATGACAACTTCTTTAATGTTGTCAAGCTTTCGAGTTTATGCATGCATTCTATCAAGAATAAATCCTAGGCTATATAAACTGAAATTGTAAGATAGGGTTAGATTGAATGTACATTGTACACTATTGATTCTTCCGCATCTACACTTAATCGAAAGACAATGAAATGAGACTTTGTGGATGCAGGTTTCCCCTTTTCATGGGCCGACGGTTGTGACCTCTGGTTCATGGACCTGTAATGGTGAGATGCCTATAAGGATGTTCATCCATATCCGTGCTTATTCTTCTGCTGGATATCATATGAATAGGTGGGTTCAACTACAAGCAATATGGCTTCAATATACATGGTGGCGCTCTTGCCTCTATATTATTGTTGGTGCTCCCACTAAAATTTAGTCAATTTTGTGTTGAAATTGAGTTAAGTTTATGGAGTATAGTCTTTCCAACAAAACTCAAGTTTCAATTTGTTGTGTCTCTTTTTTCCAAACCTGCGAAGGACGAGTGATTGATGCTAAGGACAAGTGATTGAGCAGTAGCTAATGGTATATCCTCCATTAATAGATTGATTCACGAATGACATCCCTGGTATGGAGAAGGACTTGCTTGTGGAACCTCTCATGGGCATTATAGATTGACTAATGAATAGCCATGGCAATATGGTGATGAATATACCTAGGCAGATTTGGAGAAGGAATCGAGCGTTTCCCAACAAGGAAATATTTGCGGTGGTAGAATGATCATTGCACAATGATCAATATCTTGGGCCTTGAGTGGGTTTCAAGCAAGAGGCAACACTGAGGCGGTGACACTCAGGAAACAATGACTCAATATTTGATACTCAGGAAACAATGACTCAATATTTTCGAAGGAGCATTTTGTCAGTGAAATCATTTTAATATACTTAAAGAATTGACATAAATCATTGTAATAAATTTAAAGCAGTAGATGTGAAATAAATTATAATCCAAACTTAAAACTTAGATTATATAGGTTGTATAACAATGTAAAATTACATTATGTGGGAGCCGCCGCAAAGGAACAAGGACTCTGAGTGGCCGCAAAGGAACAAGGACTCCAAACTTTAGGTTATAGATTTTAAGAATGAAAAAAATACATTTGCTCGACAATAAGACTCCAAATGTGTCAACCAATAACGTTAGTTATAAAAGTGATTTAAATACTAAAAACAAATCGTTATTTTGTTTTTGCTATGTATGTAAAACATTAGAGAAATGGAAAAATATTTTTAGATCAAAAATTAAATAATATATGGTTAACGGTGAATCAATTGCAAGAGTCTAGACCTTCAACAAATACTAATAAAAAGGGCTCTTTTCATAAAGTTTTAATACGCAACAAAAGAGAAAACATTATGAAACATTATGTTATGTGGGGGCGCATGATTTAAATGTAAAAGCGGGGGACTTGTATTTTGAAGTGAAATTATATTATAAAAGGGGCCCATTCCCTTTTATTATTATATTCTAATATACCAAGTGAATGAAAAGGGGTGACTCAATGGCTATATCTCCCCAAACATTCAGCAAGTGGAGGAGATTCCTAGCCCTTGTTTGGACTCTCATCCGGACGACACTCTTGTGAGTAAGATACAACTTTGTTGTCCTTCGCTCTTCAATACTCTCTCAAGCTGGGATAGGCTCTACATTTTGGAACATGCAGACTCTATTCTGCAGGCTGCACCCCTGGCTTCTTTACCAACCCAACTAGCTTCATTTCCCTCACACACCCCCTCTTCGCCTCTCCCTATTGATCCGGATCCATCTGATCTTGCTGCTACTAACCCCTCTCTCATCCCTTCGCAGCTGAACCCAGACCTTTCCACCGGAGACGCGGAGACTCAACCCTCAACAGAAGCAACTGATTCTCCTGGATCCTTTACCCTAGCAGGCTACACTGAACCGACACAATCTGCCACCCAACTAGACTTGTTGCTCTCGGAGCCCACTCCCGCGAACTCTCTACCTTTCAATTCACTTCCCATCCAAACCTACCAGGGGAACACCCTCCTCCCTACCACACATCGATCCGATCTTCCCTCTTCGTCTGGAACGCTTTCATCAACTGAGCTAAATCCGTCTTGGTCAAAAGGCATTGGCCTAGAACTTTCTCCTCTCAAAACCCGCAGTGCGCGCAAGAAGACCTCGACTGCATTGTCATTTTCGGGATCCTCCACACCGGTTCATTCTCAAGGGGCACTTAGAGCCTTAAAATACCTTGCTCGTGGTAAAATATGATCCTTCTATCCATCAACATCAGAGGGGTAGGAGGACCCCTGAAACAAGCCTCAATGCGAAGTCTGCTCGAGAAGATTCATCCGTCTATCATTTTCCTACAGGAAACTTTGGTGGACGCCTCTGCTGCTAGATTTTTTATACATCAGTTTCGTCCAAGCTGGTTGACCTGTGCAGCAAGTTCTGTGGGCAAATCGGGCGGTCTCCTGGCCGCTTGAGACCCTTCCCTTTTTGATCTAACGCCGATGCTCAGTCCAGGAGGCATTTTACTAGCTGGTACCTGTTACAAACTAAAAACCTCCATTAATTTTCTCAACGTCTATGGCCCCTGTGTGGACCGTAAAGCGTTCTGGGAGCGTCTAGATGATATTGGTCTATTGGCGGCTAAAAATCTTGTCATAGCGGGAGATCTAAACCTTGTTACCAGCCCAAAAGAATCTTGGGGTGAAAAGGTGGCGATTGACCCGCTTATGTGCTTCTTCAACCAACTCTTCTATAAAAATGCCTTGATCGACTTAAAATCTGCAGAGATTCTACCCACCTGGAGGAATGGCCGTCTGGGATCAGCTGGCATTGCAAAACGACTTGACCGGTTTCTAATTGCCGAGGATTTGCTCTTACCCTCCTACAGCAGACGAGCATGGGTAAGTCATCCGTTTCTTTCTGATCATGCGCCAATATGTCTACAACTCGGGGAAGGTTGTTTTGGTGCTCGACAACCTTTTAAATTTAATTGCCAGTGGCTTAAAGAGACATCCTTTAATAAGATAGTCAATACAGTTTGGAAGGACGGCTCTCTCTCTTCTCCTGGAGACGCACAAGGGAATTTAGCCAGGAAACTTTCCAGACTAAAATCTGAAACTATTCACTGGTTAAAAAAAAAAAGGAAGCGGAAAAGGGAGCACTTTTCAACATCGAGCATGAGATGGAAGACATTCAAACTCTCAAGTTACAGCAATACAACAACACTGAATTAGACTACATATTGCACTGTTTAGAAGAAGCCATAAACAAAATCCTTTGGGAAGATGAAGAGAGATGGCGCATAAAAAGCAGAATGCTCTGGCTAGCTGGAGGGGATAAAAACACTCGCTACTTTCACCGAGTTGCCATCTCTCGTCGAGCAAAAAAGCATCTATGGGATATAAAAGATAAACATGGCACTATACATCATTCTCAGGCGGACATCAAATTGGCAGCTTTCCGACATTTCAAAGATTTTTATCTGGCAGCACCGGATCCCTCTCTAGCAACACAAGTAGATATCGCTGGCCTCTTCCAAAAGATGGTCACAGATGAAGAGGCAAAATCAATTGAAGCTCCCTGCACAAAGGAGGAATTGCTAGGGGTCATAAAAGGTCTCAAGAAAGAAAAAAGTCCTGGACCTGATGGCTGGACGGTAGAGCTCTACCTCCATTTTTTCGATCTTATGGGGCAGGATCTCCTGGATGTGGTCGAAGATGCATGAACCAGAGGAAGAGTAAGTTCCAAGCTAAATAGCACCTTCATAGTTTTGATTCCCAAGACAAATCTTCCAGAGCAGTTTAATGATTTTCGCCCCATTTCACTCTGCAATCTTTGCTACAAAATAATTTCAAAAATTATAGCCAGAAGACTTCGACCTTTCCTCTCTCGTGCACTATCTGAGGAGCAGATGGGCTTCCTAAAAGGGAGACAAATACTAGACGCCGTAGGAGTGGCACAAGAATGCATTCACAGCATTAAGACAAAAAAGCAAAAAGCCATTTTGCTAAAGCTGGACCTAAAAAAAGCCTTTGATTGCATAAATTGGAACTTCCTGCATCTCATTCTCATTCAATGTGGTTTCGGCATCATTACTACTAATTGGATTTTGGGCTGTATCTCTTCAGCCTCCTTTGTTGTTCTGATCAATGGTGAACCAACAAAAGTTTTTCACTGTGAGAGAGGACTCCGCCAGGGATGCCCTCTCTCCCCTTTACTTTTCATTTTGATTCTGGAAGGGCTTAGCATCCTACTCAAGAACAGCCAAGCGGAAGGCCTTTTGAAGGGGATAAAAGTTGCAGGACTGACTTTTATCTTGCATATCCTTTTTGTTGACGATGTGTTGATCTTGACAAATGCCAAACTAGCTGAATGGACAATTATACATTCTATCTTGAATAACTTTTGTGCTGTTTCAGGGCTGGAAATCAATGTTCAAAAATCCGTCTTCCTTTCCACAACTACACAGGACTCTTTGTTAACAGAACTAAAGGAGATGTTCGACATAGACTCTATTGCACTTTCGAAGGGTTTTTCTTATTTGGGTTTCTTCTTAAAGTCCTCCTCCTATTCAAAAAAAGACTGGACTTGGCTGATAGACAAATTTGAATGCAAAGTACACAACTGGAGAAATAGATTGCTCTCCATGGGTGGTAGGTTTGTTCTGATTAAAGCTGTCTTGGAAAGTCTTCCGGTTTTTTGGATGTCCTTAGCCCATATTCCAGCCTCTGTTTTGAAGACCCTTCGGCAGCTCATCTTCACCTTCCTTTGGTCTGGAAGTAAAAAACACCCTGGTTATCACCTTTGCAGATGGGAGGTCTTATCTAGACCAAAGACGATGGGAGGTTGGGGTCTTAAGAATCTGCCACTCTTTCATAAAGCGCTCTCGGCTAGCACATTTTGGAGAATTTTAACAAAAATTGGTCTGTGGAGTAGAGTTATTAAAGCAAAATATCTTCATCAGCTTCTGGTCCACATTTGGCTCAGATTTGCCCCTGAGCGCCCTTCTTCTGGTTCACAGACCTGGAAACATCTCTCCTCCACACTACCAATCATCCTACAATGGATTTCGTGGAATCCAGGTAATGGACTTTTGATTCAAGTGGGCAGGGACTGCATCCTGGGCCTGGGAAGAAAAGTGTTTCTCTCTCCCCCTCTCCTCAAGCATCTTCAAGATAAAAGTATATTCTTCTTAAATCAGTGCTGCACGATGAACAGGGGAGGTCTGCTAGGGGTTACCTGGCTGAAAAGTGCGGATCTCCATCTGGATGTTGAGTTCACCATAGAATGGGACGGTTTCATACAGCATCTGAAGGAAGCAGGGGTTGGCTTAATTGAAGGGCCGGACTCTCTCTTATGGACGGGCGGAGACCGTTCAGGCTTACTCTCTCCAAAAAATGTTTACCTCGCTCTGATTACAAACGGTGGGTTTCCTCCCATTGCTAGTTGGAGGCAGCGAATCTGGCAGGGCGACTTCTCTTTGAAGAAAAAATTGTTTGCTTGGCTCCTTTTAGAAAACAAGCTGCTTTTTTGGGACAAACTACAATCTCGTCGCTGGATTGGACCGAATCGTTGCATTCTATGCAAGTGCTCCAGCGAATCTGTTCTTCACGTTTTCACTCAGTGCTCTTTCCTTCGCGCAGTCTGGGCGCTACTTGCATCAAAGTTAACACTTTCCTCTACTTGGTCGGGCGCCAGTGTTCATGAATGCTTCCAGAACTGGCATCGCTTAAATAAAATCCATTCTTTGCTCCCGATTCATCTTTGCTGGCAAGTTTGGAAAGCCAGGAATGCGACACTTTTTAATGAGATTCCCCCATCTGCACAGTCCGTGTTTCATAGTCTACTGGCTGAGGAGACTGTCTCTGGCAAGACCAGCGTGAAGCTGCCCTCCCTAAAACACAATTTGATTATCCCTTTTGACAAAGCAGTGGCTTGGTTCGATGGAGCATCACAACAGGGTGGAGCTCTTTGTGGAGCTGGCGGCAAAATTGTCCTGAATACCCATTCTTGCATTTGCTGGACACTAAACGGAGGTCAGGGTTCAAATATGAAGGCGAAACTTCTAGGCGCATGGGTCTCGCTCACTCTGGCTTGCCGCCACACCGATGAGCTGCTGCTTCTTGGAGACTCAAAAACTACCATTGACTGGCTGATTTCAAGGTGGCAGCACTTGAGTGTTGGAAAATGAGAACCAAAGAAGCTGCACGCCAGTTCAGAATGCTCACTTTCACTCACATCTATCGAGAAGAAAACCGTGAGGCGGATTCCCTTTCAAAAAGAGCGTTGCATCTTCCTCCAGGCCAAATTTGTTTTACTATATGGGAGGATGGCAACGAAGGACCAGCCATCAAGTTAATGATATGAGTGTTATATTCAGTTTTTTCTGCGCAAGCTATCATTGTGTGATGACTATAGTGGTGAATGAATGTTGTTTTGTTTTAGCCAGTCATGGAACCGGCCAAGTATCTAGTTTTTCGTCTTTGAAAGACATCAGGCAGATATGACAGTTTTGTATAAACTTATATCCTTATGAATATAAAGAGCATTTTTTTCTCGTGGAAAAAAAAGAAAAGGGGTGACTCCCTTTTATCATAAGTTCACAATGAAATGTGTTTGAAAGATGAAGTTGTGAAATGAATTCAAGGGAGTCGTTAGATCATGGCCGCCCCCTTACTTTATACTAATCCAAGCAAAGTGGAATTAAAGGTGAGTCATAAATGGGATTAAATGACCAATCATTCGTTGTAGTGGTCAACAAAATAGAGGGGCCTTAATCAAATCATCTTCATTTACAAAACTATTAATAATAAAAACAAGTGTTGCATGACAATACAGTCCCTTAACAATAAAAACAAGTGTTGCATGACAACATAGTCCCTACTGGATTGGAGCTGGAATAACATCTTATTGTTTTGTTAATAAAATGATGCTATAAGATTTAATAAGATTTTTATCAAAATATATAACAAAATGATGCTGATAAAATTTAATAATGTTTTTATCAGAATATAGGATAAGTAGAATTATAAGAGAAGCCCATACAAAAATAGTAGTAGAGACTTGTCCTCATAGTAGAGAGACAGCAGGATGATGAAGAGTAGGATTAGTAGGAAACATTAGGACTTAGGTTTCGGTAAAAAAAAACATTCAATTCCATTAAAAAACATTGTTGAGCATTACCAGAGCTATCCCATTCCCACGCCATTTCCTAAACCATTCTCGTGGGAATCATGCCATGTTTATGCAAGACTAATGCATGTTGCAATGCTACTTAAAAAGGGTTGGTATAGAGTGAATGTGGATGTTGGAAATGTGTAGATGACCACATGCCCATGATGCCAACACCAATTTACACTGCATCACAAATTAGCTACAGAATCGTTAGATCATGCTCTACTTCTCTGAATTTCTCCAACAATATTATTGCAACAATGAGAGGACTTACCAGCCTTACAATTTCTAAATATGCGTTGACTGCATTCTATGAAGACCATCCCATGATGACAATGAGACCGTTTTCACAGAGCTCTATCAATCTGAAAACTATGAATTTCAGAGAGGCTTGTAGCAAACCTGCTAATTTTAAACGTTAGAGAAAATATTCGCAAACCCAGATGCAAACTCTGATAATATATATTTTTTCGTGGGACCTTGCAACCCCCTGCCATGGATTAGCAGCAGGAGCAGGTGGTCCATGGGGCTCTGCTATGCAGGTTGGACAGTCTACTGCAGTTAATGCTGGATATGGCTATGGAAGTGGTGGCGACGCTGGCTATGGTGTTGCTGGTACTGGTGCTTATGTGGCTCCTGCTGGCAGTGGTCTCAGTGATGGGTATCCGGGAGTTGCAGGAGATATGTATGGTGGTTCAGGTTATGGGGATTCCTATAATGCCCCTCCCTCCAGTGGTGCTGCTCCAAACAGTGATTATGCAATGGGTGGTCCAGTTGAAGCTGATCCTGCTGTAAATGGGTCCCCTGGATATGGTGTTGCAGGAAGGAAAACACAGAGAGTTTATGATGCAAGGTTTAGGCCATACCCGACATCTGCGGATCGTGCTAGCTGATTACAATTTGGTATATTCTTTCCATAACTTTTGCAATCGTGTACCTTTTTTCGTGTTTCCTTCAACCATGTTTTTCCTTTTCTTTTTTTTGGGTGGTGCCACCTAATATCATTGCAGGATGTTGGCTTTGAGGAGAGCTTGCCTAAATCATTTGTGGGTGAGCTTTACAATGGCAACCTTGTATCCTAAGTTCGCGGCATTTTAGTTTAGGCTGAAATGAGACAATTTGTTTCCGTGGAGAATTAAGGATTTAGGATAACTCTACTCAAGGTCCACTACTTATTGATACACACTTCTGTCCACTTCCGCAGTTACTAATTAATCGTCTGAATGTGTTTTTCATTTGTTAAAACGGGGATGAAACTTGGCTCTTCTATTTCTCTGTAGAGCATTTCCTGTATTGTCTCCTATGTATGTTCAGAATTCAAGGGGACAACCCTGAGGAAGAAACTGACATCTGATTCCCACCCAATAGCTTCCTAGCTTCTGCCATGAGAAGCAATGCAGTAAAGAAGCTCTTACTTTTCAACAATTTGCATTGATTTTAAAATTTTATTTTAAAAACAGTAAATAGTAAATAGAAAACAAATATGTAGTAAACATCTATGAAGATATGAAGCAACTATGAAGTAAATAGAAAGTTACTCACTATTATTTTTAGTAGCTATTATGAAGTAAATAAGTAAATAGAATGTTAGTAGCTATTTATTAAAGTATTTAGAAACTTATTTGCAAAGAGTAATTGGTAACTACTAATGAAACTTACTTGCAAATAGTAAACAATAAACATACTGATGAATGATGGTGGAACTCAATTGCACCGGCATGATTTCAACCTCCCCCAACCTTGCAGAAAAAAGAAAGGAAGGAAGCGAAAAAGAAAGGAAGGCAGCGAAGGAACTGGTAAACATACTGATGAATGATGGTGGAACTCGACATGATTTCAACCTCCCCCAACCTTGCAGAAAAAGAAAGGAAGGCACCAAAAAAGAAAGGAAGGCAGTGAAGAAACTAGTAAACGAAGAAATAGAAACTAGTAAGCGAAGAAACTAGTAAACCAATGATGAAGTAAACTAGTGATGAACCAACGAGTGATGAATTTGTGTGTACTTTTCTCTCTGTATGATGGTCGTAGAACTCAATTGCATTGCAAATTGAAAATATAGTAAATTACAACATTAAAAACAATGATGATGTTGTAAATTACAACATTAAAATAAATGATGATGGTTGTGGTAGTGGGCACCCAATATTGCCAAAATTCACCGACTTACCTGAGATTTTCTGACTTATCTACCTAAGATTTTCAGACTTATTTACTGGACATAAATTTAAATTTTAATGATATCAATAAATAAATGCATAGGATTTGGTTTTATTTATTGACCTCAAAAAGAGCATCGATGAAAATTATGAAGATATGATTTAACTTAGGGTATACAAGATTTCAAAAAATACATTATGTCAGGGTCTATTTATTGACCTCAAAAAGAGTGTCAAAAGGTAATGAAAATATAGTATGCGCCAAACTTAGGATATGTAAACATTGGCAAACATGTAAACATAACTTAGAATATGTAAACATTGGCAAACATGCAAACGATATGTTTGGATACATAAACCTATTTGGATATGTAAACATCGGCAAAAAGAGAGAGTTCGGCAATAAGAGGTTTATCTTATGAGCCAATAGAATCTTTCATAAAAGTAATTAAAATATTATTAGAAAATAACTATTTTACTTTTCCTATGTACTAACTTTAACTTTAAGGAAAATAGAAAATATGTTTAGTCAAAGGAAAGTAATTGAAAGTCAACGATGAGGTGAACACTAGAGTCCTGGCCTTCGGCAGGGACTAATAAGACTCATTGGGTCAATAAGGAAGTAGTCGTTGCACTTTAGCAGATCGGTCCACAAACTTTATTAAATGGGCCTCTTTTAATTGTCCATTGAGAAAAGTGATGAAACATTGGGTCAAGCTACATCAAATAAATCGATTGCCAACTCATTGAATCAGCCCCCAATTCCACATAGACGTTGCAATAAAAGTGAAATCGAGCCTTTTTTGGGAGCTAGTCGTTGTCTCCACTAAGTCAAATCGAGTCACTCTTTGGGGATTTTCATGATTTAGAAATTGTTTGTAGGATAAAATATATTATTTTAATCATTTTCATCAAGTGACTTAGTTTCCGGGTTGTGGATGAAAAGTCAAGAAAATATTTTTTAATGAGAGAGGGAAACTAGTCGTTACAAGGAAAATTATATAAGGCTAGTTCCTCTTCCCATTTTGGTGGTTGTCGAATTGTGAGATCATTTATGCCATCCAATAAGAACTTTTATTTTCTAGTGCATTTTATGGGTTGATTATTTTATGCACTTTCTTCTTGGCTAAGTGTAAGAGTGTTTCATATAGTAGCTATCATTTTCTTCGTATTATTTGCAAGGATATTGGATCAATTCATCAAGGGGCTACATTGTCACGTGGAAGGAGAGGTATAGGATTTGTCTCATCTACTCATTTGATGGTGTCAAGTGGTTCAAATCCAAGCATTGGATAAACCATTATCGGGGGTATCTTCAACAAGGAGGATATCTCATTTCACATCCATGTTGATCTAATGGTTGGAGACCATCCCACTAGTAGAGATTTCCTGGTAAGATATGAAATCAATACAACTATTCTAGACTAGATTGGGGGCGATAGTCCATCAACTCCTAACACAACTTCTAGTCCAAATTTTGTGGCCGACTTAGAAAGGGTTGTGATCATAATCTGACACTCTGGAGGTAAGAGTAAGGTCGAGGTAAACCTCACTTCTTCAACCAACCTTATTTTAAAATCCAAACAATCTTTTTTTTTTCCGCTTTAAAAACTAAAAAACATAAAAATCATAAAACATAAAAAATATTTGTTAGCTTGCAATTGGATTTCCATCTCATATAACTAGTAGAACCTTGGGGATTTTGTCTTTAGAGTTATTGCTACCCCAAGGCTATTTGACCCTCTATTTTTCTGCACTCTTTTGTCTATTTCATGAGGGTATTTTGAGAGATTTGCAGATCTGAAAAATTTACAACAAAGTCTACACTAGATCCGACAAGAATCTCATCCAAAAATGGGGCTGCAAAGTAAGTATTCTATCTTAAAAAACCCTTATATTTTCTAGAATTGTTTTCTATAGTTATATCATTTATTTTTTGGAATGTATTGTTAAATTCCAACCATCACAACGTGATTTGTTAGCTGGAATAATTTCCTGGGTTTTGACCTTAGGGGGATTTGAACCACAAATATGCAAGGTGATTTCCAGCTTGTGGGAAATTAGCATTTTGTTGCAGATCTAAAGCTTCAAGCATATGAAATCACTCTTATCTTGCTACCCAAGCTTCATATCCCACAGATCTAGTGATCTAAGGTGCTTAACACTTTTGGGAGGCCTCAAAAGGGCCACATTTCTTGTTGTTTTGTGCTATGTTTATGCATTTTAAAGATCTGAAAAACTCAGGACAACAAGGAACAACTCAAAGTACAACCACATTACCAAAAGGTATTCTTGAAAATATATCTGAGGAATTGGTAAAGGCTTTCACCACTCTTTTGCACTATTTTGTTGCTTTATATTATGAATCTTGAGTGGTTTTATTTCGTTGGTCTACATTATTTCTGTTATTTATTTATCGTTCCAGATCACTTATCTTAAATATTCAACTTCTACCTTCAACTCTATATTACATAGGCACTGCAATACTAGTTTTCAAGTGAAGTAATTGTGTTAGGGAAGCCTCCCAAAGTCCTTTAACGTAGGAGTTGGGCTTGAAAAGGGAAGGACTTGTGCCATGGTGACATTGGGCACTTTTCCTATGTGGTACCGTCTTAGCACCTCGAGGGACCTTGACGAGGCTGCTAGTTTGGTCGATAACATGTCACATCTTAGAGATCTCTTAACTAGATATCTTCTTAAAACATGGTGATAAGCACTAGAACAACTATATCTTATTTCCCTACTCTATGGATACTCCCAATTATCTCATCATTGGTTGTGCACTAACTCAGTGTTGGTTTTAACATTAAGATGCCCAACTAGAAAGAGGGGATCCAGTGTTACAAATAAGGTATTTCTATGATTTAATAGCCAGTGGAAACTAAGGAAGTTCCCTGCCCACAAATCCTCGTGATTACCTATAAATCTTCCTCTCTCTTCATTGGCCATTGTCTTGTAATTTATTCTATTTATACAAGGAATTTGTTGTCGTAATTACATGGTTGTATGTTTAACAATTGTAAATATGCACTCATAAACATTCAAAATAAACATGGAAATTGCATTCTTAGACATTGTTTCTGACATCTTGAAAAATCATACATGTCACAAGTTTGTTTCATTGAATAGAAAACCTAAGCAACAACAACTATGCATATGCACAATCTCCAATCCTGTAAAAATCCATCCTTTGCAAAGATTTCAATGGCGAGGAAATTTGTTGCATGCAAATGTTGAGCAACTGCTACCAACATCTAACCAATCATCAAACAATTTGAATATCCCATTTCCTTATTGCTTGAGGAATATTGAGTCTCCTAGTGTTCTCCACAGTGCTCGTTCAGAGTATCTAACCAATCCAAGAAAATAATGTTTCGTGGCTCTTTGTTGTTGACTCCACTCTTTGGTTGTCATGAAAAGTCAATGGGATTGGGATACATCCACTCGCTGGCCACATCACTAGTTCTTCCTCCATGCATTTGTCGAGCACATGGCTATCACACACAATCAATGGAACTATGTTTGGGTGGGGGGGTTATTTATGTTGGTTCTAGAATAATGGTTTCTAAATGCCCTTGACATAACATTCATAAACTATTCAACAATCTAGTCTTTTGGCAATGTGATAGGATGGTATTCTTTCTCTAGTCTAAGATGATTTTTAGTCCAATTGGATGATCAACTCCTTAGTGTCACATATATATATATATATATATATTGTTATTGCGACCAACTTTAGACGACTCTCTTCTCCCTTTCCTTGTTATTCACCTTACACTCAACCAAGGGGATACCTAAGTGGTAATGTCCTACATAAGTATCCCATGTCAAAAGATAATAAATAAATAAAAATGGTTCAGCTACATGGGGATTGGCTACTTTGAAGTGTCCTTGTTCCTTTTCTTCTCTTTGTTTCTTCTTCTTATTATTAATTTTTTTTATTCCTTTGCTTTTATATATGATAATTATATATTATAATTTGTATGTGTGTGTGATAATTATATATTATAATTTGTGTTTAAGTTATATCAAATTTACAAGTGATGGAAACTAGTATATATTTATATATGTATAAAATTGATATAGGTCTCTCACACACATAACATATATCAATTTTATACATATATAGATATATATTAGTGTTGTGAGGGAAATCTCCTTACGGACTAGCAAATAGGGTTAGACTTTGCATGCAAATATGACCTATAGAAAATCTACTTTCTACCCTCGTCCCCATACTTAAATCCCATTTATTTTCAGTAAATGTATGGCTAGATCAACCTACCTCGTTCCGGGCGTTCGATGTCGATCCCTTGTCACACTTGATCACTTGTTCGCAGTTCTCCTTTCCAATGCTGACCTGCATACAAGACAAACAATGACTACACATGCATCTTACCTATAGACTAACGAGTTAGAGATTCAAACATGTACTTAACAAATTATGAATAACTCATGAATTGGGATGAGAAAAGCATTTTCTTTATTACTTTGAATGAGTCAACATACAAAAAATTGAGATCGGCCACCGCTCCGCGAACCTGATCCTGGGCTCCTCTTCAACTGTCCTCCAATGTCTTTGCTTTGTATCTCCTATGGCACAAGGAAGGCTAAAGGGTTGGGACAATGGGAATATGCAAATGGGCAGAGTTTCTTTGCTATATTTTTCCTCCTCCAAATGGGACCCCTAGCACTTCTTTTATAGGCTAGAAGAAGCTAGGTATTTGGATGAACCCTCGGCCATGCATGGCCAGGAGTTTCAGTTAACTCACCCAGAGTTGTGTGTTTCGTTGGTAACTTTCCTTTTTTTGTGCTTTTGTCGGTCCACGCGGGTTGTTTTAGGTCAGCTAGCGTGTACACGCGTGAAGTAATGGAGTAGGGCGCGTGGGCCCTCATAAAAGAGGTTTTTTAAAGAGTTGCTCAGCAGTGCTTTGGCAAAGAAGGGATCTGAGATGGCTTGATTCCAGGTAAGCATGTATGGTGCAATTTAAGGTTATAACAGATGCCCCCTAATGTGTGAGGTCAGAAGAGCATCTGATGGCTGAAATACATTACCAATATTTACTAATGTGCCGAACGATTGAGCCCAAGGATCAGGAACCGGGAGGCGCCGTCTGCAAAATAACAAATGTCTCACTGAGGCGGGCATACCCATGCTCGGGATAAAATAGCTACCAATCAAATACACTGTAGATCCATGTCATATATCTATATAAAGAGTAGCCGCGAAAAATACACAGCAAAGCTACATCTAGAAATCAAAAAGATTTACATATAGAGTATCCATCTTCTAGAAGCTGATACGGTCTGATGGCTGGAGATGAGGTCTTCAGAGCTTGAGCAACTACTTCAAAATCTTCAAAACTCGGGTGGGGGTGTAATATGAGTGTACGACTGCACTACCCAGAGGTCTTCGATGGCTCGTCGGTCATGGACTTGATGATCAGATTGAAGGCTCCATTGATTTTGAACAAGGACTTAATTGGACAGTCAGGATGGCTGGGTATGAGGGCAAGAGACAAATTGCAGAGGGGTCGACTCAGGCTTGGTAGAAACTTCCCTTGGACAATAGCACGACAAATGATGAGACTCAGGCAGCATGGCATTAATCACAAGTCTACGAAACAGGAGGCAACGTAGACTCTCCATATGTTTGGAAGGATAACCAAACGGTGGAGGACACAACTCTATATAGCAAGAACAACTTCCTAAGGTCGTACTACATCCCATAGTTTGATGAACAAACAGACAGATGTGCTTTATCCAAGGGCGACTCATTATACTGCCAATAAAGAAAATACTTTTCCCTTCCTCTTTTTTGGGGTATATTTTATTTTTTTGTCTTTTTCAATAATTTTGGGAAAAAGAATAAAGGAATGTTACGTTACAATGGAGGAACAAGTGTTGCAAACATACAAGTTCAAGGCACAAGGACAAGACTGATGTTCTAGTATAATGATACTTGGGAAAAATCCTCCGGGGGCCAAGGGTGTTAAGATGCAGAAGCAAACTGTTACAAGGCTGGCATATAAGGTATGCAAACGCGGTTAACAAAACACACAATGGTAACGTCCTTCGATGTAAGTTTAACGAGCCCAGAGAAGGTAAGCTCGATGGTTTTTCATATTTAGAGAATCTGAAAAAACATAAAAGGAGACTCCATTAGGGTACCTTTTTGGAAGATAGTCTAGTCGGTTCGAAAAAGGGGTAAACTAGTATCGACAAGACGTCTATTCAAAACCATTTTAACGAGTGTGATAAGGACAAGATCACTCAGCCATTTTTTCATTTTTAAGGAGTTTGAAAAAAGCTTCACTATGGACTCCGTCAGGAATGTTCTTCTGGACCAATTTAACGAGTGTGAAAGAATAAGGTCACTCGACGATCTTTTCAATTTTAGGGAGTCTGAAAAGAGCTTAACTATGGACTCTATGGGGGTTCCTTCTTCGTAAGTTTAGTCCCTCAGGCCCGAAAAAGGGATAAAATTATACTTGAGTATCTAACCAATCCAAGCAAATAATGTTTCATGGCTCTTTGTTTTTGACTCCACTCTTTGGTTGTCATGAAAAGTCAATGGGATTGGGATACATGCACTAGCTGACCACATCACTAGTTCTTCCTCCATGCATTTGTCGAGCACATGGCTATCACACACAATCAATGGAACTATGTTTGGGTTGGGGGGGGGGGGGGGGGTGTTATTTATGTTGGTTCTAGAATAATGATTTCTAAATACCCTTGACATAACATTTGTAAACTATTCAACAATCTACTCTTTTGGAAATGTGATAGGATGGGATTCTTTCTCTAGTCTGAGATGATTTTTAGTCCAATTGGATGATCAACTCCTTACTGTCACATACATATATATACGGATATTGCGACCAAATTTAGACAACTCTCTACTCCCTTTCCTTGTTATTCACCTTACACTCAACCAAGGGGATACCTAAGTGGCAATGTCCTACATAAGTATCCCTTGTCAAAAGATAATAAATAAATAAAAATGGTCCAGCTACATAGGGATTGGCTACTTTGAAGTGTCCTTGTTCCTTTTCTTCTCTTTGTTTCTTCTTCTTATTATTAATTTTTTTATTCCTTTGCTTTTATATATGATAATTATATATTATAATTTGTATGTGTGTGTGTGATAATTATATATTATAATTTGTGTGTAAGTTAAATCAAATTTACAAGTGATGGAAACTAGTATATATTTATATATGTATAAAATTGATATAGGTTTCACACACACATAAGATATATCCATTATATATATATATATATATATATATAGAGAGAGAGAGAGAGAGAGAGAGAGAGAGAGATTAGTTACCATCACTTGTCAATTGTGTTTAGCATTAGTGGATATGGGATGGAGTTTTATCCTTCACCCAAGTTTTATTACCATAAGTGACATGTTGAGCTCATAATGAGTATGTTGTTGTAATCACTTTGAACCTTGTTGTTGCCCTGACCTTGTACCTCAAAGAATCTAAGGTTTACCCAAGGTACCATCCTTGAAATGAGGGGAAGTGTCATAGGGTTTTATCTGGCATATGTTACCTAGAAAAAAAAAATCCATCACTTATGTAGAATACGATATTTAATTACTATATTATATTAGTTTTTGTTATCTAACATTAATTTTGGTTGTTTTAATGTACTTTTGACTTAGATTTTGGGACTAAGATTCATATACATATAAGTGGTAAGGATAATTAATAATTGGTTATCGTGCATCTATCTCTTATGAGCTATTGATCAATCTATCTATATCTCTTTCATCTTGATGACGAACCGTGTATTGGGAGTATGAAATATCGACTATATTTATTCTAACATCGTGAATTTGAAGCCAATACAAACTATCTAAAATAGTGTGAAAGCCAGAAACACTAGACAAGTTTATGTCATAGCACAATTGTCCATGTTAATTTAAACTTAGACATTTCATATTGCAGTTGTCATCTTCTCTCTTCCGTGAGAGATTAGGGTAAGATTACCTAAGCATTTTAAGGAAATGGGAAGGGACCTAACATATGTAGAAAATGAGATGCTAAGTGTTGCACTTTCTATTTTGGCTAGTGTAGACTTATCTATTTCTCTAGGCTTGAATTTTTGAAAAAATTGTAGTGCTTAATTGCTTTAGCATAAGCTCTTTCAGTTTTCTATTTATTTGTTGTTAATTTGTCAATGGAAATGAAAATGAGGAGATTGATTTGTTGAATTTGATTTCTAGTCTCGATCTTTACAAGTAGGGTTTGAAACTCGCTACCTTTTCTACGTAGCATTTAAGTATATGCTTTTACCTTACAAATTACAAGATGAGAAAAACAAAAGGCCAAAGGAAATGAAAAAAATTATAAAGATCAAGCACAATGGAGCTCAAAATAAGTGTTGAATCTTTAGAATTTTGAGAATAATTGTATGTGGCCTTTAATCTATGGCATATGTATAGGAGGTATAGAGTATAACTTATTGAAAGTTAATGAACGAAAATGTAGTTTTTGAGATGAAGAATTCCTTCCTAGATAAGCAATGGAATTTAATTACAATGTAGCAATATGCGTAGGAAATTTCAGCTTACAACTGATCATCCTCCTTCTAGGGATCCATAATAGTTATAGTGCCATGTGAAATGTAGCAAGATTGGCCATCTCTAGCATTCATGGTGAATCAACTAACTAATTATTATATGCAATTGATGTAATTCATTTTGATAATATCTATGATGAATCAAAATGATTTTTTGCTCTGTGAATGGAGATAACAAGCCACAAAGTAGCAGGTGACTTATTAATGCATATGCCCTATAGTCCGCTCAAAATATAATGAAATAAAATATGTCATGATGTTTAAGAACTCAACCTAAAGCTTAGTTTGGAAAAAAAATTATTCATTAACAAATCAAATTATGGTAAAAACCCAAATCTCTTAGTGCATTCTACAACCCAACATTGAAGAGATTGTAAAAATTTCCCATTGTTCATGATGCTAATATCGACATATGTCGGCATAATATGCACACAACACACACAAGCATAGATCCATCTTAACTCATAAGACTTTAAGCATCGAGGGATTTGCATCTCAATTGATTTTTTTATCCTTCTTAGTGCTTAATAAATCTAAAGTTAAGATGGATAGACCATGTATGCTAATATTTAATGCTACAACCAATTTCATGGCATCAAGGCAGGGAATAAGAAATTATATTGCCTTCCCTCTTGTTTGATCAAAATATGAATTAACCTAATTATGACTTAATAGTATTTATGAGATGTGACCTTATTAGCTCAAGCCACTTGCCTTGAGTAAATGACTAGACCACGTCACAATATAAATGATAATAATAATATATTCTTGTGTGACCATTATAATAAATTTGATTACTTGTGAAGTCCATAATTGAGATTCTCAAGCTTGCATTTATTTTCACACTATGAATAAGAAGAGAGGGAAGAAGAAGTTTTATGGTGGTAAAGAAAGAATAAGAGAAGGAAGAATACTTTAAAGTGGTAGAAATTATTTTAAAAAATTAAATATGTTGCATCACATTGTTTATTATCATATTCATTACACATCATCTATTGTATAACTGATCTCAAGATATACTGCAAATATATATTTTTTAATTCACGCATATGCATCTATATCATGTATGAAACTAAGTTTATATCACTAATGTATATCTATCTTAACTCTAGATCTTTGAAACATCAAAGAGATTGAAAAACTCAAGATGCAAATTTATAGGAAAGGACAAATATCATCAAACATACTACCAAATTATACAAATTTGCTTACATGAGGTGCAACCATACGTGTTTTGCACCTTATACAGAGACAATTGTCTACAAATATGAGCACAAAGTTGTTTGAATTAACCTTATGCATGATGGGAATCTCGTGACATGTGATGCATGTGAAGTGATTCCATCTCTAAGCATAAATTATACAACCACTGCACTACCCTTCGTATAACTTCTCCTCTATTATCCATGGTATTGCACCAAGAGAAGCAAGGTGCATTCTAAATGCAATATGGAGGAGATGTGTAAAATAATGCTAATAAATTAAAATGTAAGTAAAAGTTGATGCATGTAATGTAAACATATGAAAAGTAAAAAAGGGCGATAGTAATAATAAGAATAATAATGATATACAATAATAAAATCCACTAGCATAGGATCTTTTAAGAAATGAGAAATTTGTTCCTCAATTTGTTTTTGATCCCTCTCGATGCTTAAGAAATTTGGGGTTCATATGGATATATGCTCATTTATGGTGTAGGATAAATCTATATCATTGGGGCCCTAAAGCCACTCGAGGTTTACCTCAACTCTATACACCATATGCATGGATGGGGTCCCATCTCGCTTACAACAAAGGATAGTAACTCATGTTCATGGTCCTAGCTATGGGATTGACACATTGACAACAACAAAACTGAATGTAGATTTCCTTCTTTTTTTATCAATTATCTATTGCATAAGATGAATAACCTTATACTATAACATTGATGTTATGTAGATTTAACCTAGTTGTGCAATTAGGCTGACATTATGGTGCCCCTGCATGAGTTTCATATTTCCCCTGTTAAGCATGACCATACCAACTTGTTTAAATTTCATGTTGCTTAGTGCTTGGATGAATAAGATAATCTTCTCCATGGTTTATCCCCACCCAAACTTATTGTTATCCATGTTATTTATCCCCACCCAAAATACTTGGTGCTAAGTAGATTCTAAGTTGTGGGGGAGAGAGGCCAATAGTGGTTCACTAGTTTGTAAACTACAATGGATATTCCACTGGAACAATTTGTCCAAAAAAATCTTGTAATATTTTGACATCTTTTATCATGCAATTTATTTCGTTAGATTTTAGATTTATTATCACTTGGTTATTGCTCAAATTTATGAAATACCTGAAATCCGAAAGATGAAAGAACAAGCAAATGAACACACCATCCACACAAATGAACACAAGATGTGACTTGGGAAACTCAATATGGGAGAAATCCCAGCTAGAAGGTGAGGTCTATGCTTTGGTCTCTTTTCTTTGATTATGAAATGCAAGTATAAAGAAAGGGGCACTCACCATGGAATTGCCTTTAACATTGTGGCCTAAATGGCTACTACATAATCTTATTTCCTCCTCGGTTATGCTATCTAATCCCACCCTTAGATGCTCTTCTCAACTTTGGAATAAGTACAATTTGAAAATAATAGAAAACCTTTCTCTTCCTCGCAGCCCATTATTTAACATGGCCTGATAGCCATCTAAGGTTAGTTTTTTTTTGCATGCCTCAACCCTCAATTAGTGTTAGGGTTTTGGAAATTCTAGAATATTATTGAAATTCCACATGTGATCAGCCCCACACTTGAGTAATTTGGGCTGATGTGGCAACCACTTGTGCCATGGTGGTCTACAAGGTAGGTCAACTTGCAGGAAGCATAACTTCCATATACGGACTCCGATGAAGGTGATTTTCGAACTATTGGAAAGATCTCAATGTGTAGACTGGCATCGAGGGGTCATAAGTTATGTTGACCCCAAAAATTTTCATTAGATGCCTCAAAATAGATTTAGAAGGTTTCAAACACCAAATGTCCAAATTGGGACCTACCATTAAAATGGGCTCTACAAGCAAAATCCTCCAATTTTTCCACCTAGAAAATACCAAGATAGACAAAAAAAATTATACAATGATCCATTTCAATCATCCACCCTTGAAAAGGCATCCAAATTGGCCATGTAAACACCACCACACTTTAGATGACCCATCCATTTCCCTTCGTTACATTTTTCAGTAGCATCTTTGACGAGCATCGATACCCATCTAAAGAGTTTACCCATAACCCATGCATTATGGCTCCTATAATGGTTCATGTTGCCTTTCTCATGGTACTCACTCACCTATGTGTTTGCTCGATCTTTTGCTTAAATATGCATTGTGTTGCTCATTCACTCCATAGTTTGGGAGCTCTTGTCGTTCTCCCTTGTTCCGCATCCATTGTGTGTTTTGCATTATTTTATAAGCATTTTGTAGGATGTGGAATGCCCTAGTTGTAGAAGATGGGTGCAATAGTGTTGTATTTTCCACATCCTTTCTTGGACTACCATCCACATCAATAGGCGATGGTCAATGGTTTGGAACCATGGCTATTGGGAAATTGTGGAGACCATGGAGAAGGAATTCCTCATTCTCTAATGGAGTGAATGAATTGAATTGCTAGGTCTTTGTAGTCTCCAACAACTAACAACTAGATTGGATAAAGGCATGTATTTAAACCTCACCCCTCTTGTATTTTTTTGTGTAGGTTCCATTCATTTGTCCTTTGTAATCTAATATTCATGTGTTATGTGATCAATCTAATTTTCATGTGCTCTATCACTATGATTTCAAGAAACTATGGAGGAGTATGTTGTGGACCATAAAAAATCGTGTATATCCTAGTGAAGCATGATATGATGACAACAAAGCCTCTTTTTACTAGTAGGAAATCATTCCTACAAAGTTGGTGACACTTCTCATGTTTGTAGACACAATATATGTTAAGTAAATTTGTTGTGCAACTAGTTTATATATTAAGGTAGTGCATTTTTTAATGACTCGGTGTCAGATTTTGGGTTTGTGTGTTATATCATGGGCTCAAATTCATTGTCTTTTTCTTTATATAGCACATTAGGGATTTGATTTATTCCTTCTTGATGGGTTTATAGAATGAAGAGGCATCCTTCTCTTTGTCTGTGTGCTCAATATAATAGGGAGAAGTATGCTCTTTGGCATCAAGCATAGGAATGCGTACAAAACATATCATGCACTTTCCTTGACTCTACATTCATGCATGCTCACTCCAGTGGCTTGAGAATGCATTGGGTGGTTTTCACTATGTGTCAGGTTTTGGGTTTGGATTTGCATGCTATTTCATGGGCTCAAATCCACTGTGTTTTTTATTATATGGCACACTATGGTTTTATTTTTTCCTTCTTGATGGATTTGTAGAGTTAAGAGGCATCATGCTCGACATCGTAGGTAGAATTACGTTCTTTGACATTAAGCATGCCCATGTGCATGGAACATATCCAAGACTTGTCTTTTGTCAGTCTCCAGTCATGCTTACTATAATTGCTTGAATATGCTTAAGCAGATTTTCCTCTACTAAGGTTTGGGTTTGGTTTTGTGTAAAGATTTGGGTTACATGCTATTATATGGCCTCAAATTCACTATATTTTTTTTGTTATATATTTTTGGGCAATTTCATTTCTTAAATTGTTGATCATTAAATTATCAATTTGGGAGCTCGTAAGCTTGTGAGACATTGACATTGTATGTGCAGGTCTAGGCAACTAAATTAATCCTACTAAATTCAAAATGAAATTCGCTCGATAAATTATTTCTAGGAGTCAAGACTTAACAACTCTCGTAGATTTACCCAACATAAAACCAAATCAATTAAATCTTGTGAGATAAAACCTAATCTAGAAATATCATAGTCGTAGATTCAAGTATTATGACTTCCCAGCTCTTTCAATATCTCAGGGTTACCAACTTCCTAAAAATTCTAGAAACAAACCACAGACGACTGTTAACACACTTGGACAAAATTTAAAAACATAAAAATAAAATAAAGACATAAGCAAATCAAATCTTCAAAGTAAAAGCAAACAATTTAAACCATCGCGCCATTCTTGCAGAAAATAAACACACCATGTTTGTATTTACTGAAGAAAATTAACTACAAGATACAATTACATAAATAAAATAAATAACCACCATGCTCTCATGGAGTGAGATATTTCTCCTAAGAATTCATAGCAGGGAATTAAACTACGACATTATAGAATTTAATCAAATCATAAAGCTCAATAAAATTACATACTTACAATCCATATAAGAGAAGATACTTAAATGTTTTATTCACTCCATCATGAATTGGACATTTGTTGCAAGAGTCCTCCTCTTGGAATGGAGAAGGCACTCTTATTTATAAATGAGTTTGCTTTGAGATTAGGATAAACAACTAATAAATTCAATTCACTTTTCTCTCATGTGGTTACAACCATTTACTAATAAGTAAAAACTAAAAAACAACTAGTAAACTATTACAAGTTTTTTGCTAATAATTCAAAACAAATCACACTAATATGGTCTATGGTCCAAGATTCTTTCCACATACAAGATAGTTGATGATGATCCAAATCCATGACAAATCTTCAATGGTTGAAAGTGAAATTCGAATTTGGGGCTAAGTCGCAAAAATATTCATTATTTGAAACTCCAAATATACCTATAAACATCACCAAGCTCACCCAACTTTTAAGGTTAAGTGAGAACATGTTATTTTTCTAATATATAATCATAAACTCACTTAAAATACCAAAATAAATGCAATGGAAAATAATAAATCTAATCCCTCCTATAAACATTAAAATGGTCTTAATGCAAGGTTACACCAAAACAGAAAATGGTTAAAAATCAAAGAAAAGGGGTGTGGAACATGACATTTTGGTGACCCAACATTTCCCCCCCAATTGAACATGTTGCGCGTCCTCATGCAACCGTGCATCTGATTCTCCTGAACTATGTGATTAATTCTTCCTCCTTTGAAACATATATGAGTATCAGTGGAGCTTCTTGTGGTTGGTTCTTGTCTGACAACCACAAGTTCTGCAAGTGTTGGTTATTGTGCGACAACACTTACCTTTTGAAATTATTCCCATGGTTGGTTCTTGTGTAATATGTTAATATTATGGTAGCTTCGGGAGGTATGAACCTCTATTGTGACCTATGGCAAGATTAGAACATTCAGGAAGGAAGCAAAGAAGTAAAGGAAACCCTAGACGAGATGTCGGCTGTAGAAATATAATTAATATGAATTAATTAGTACCCAGAAGGAGAAGTTGGCCTCAGTAAGTCTGCCAGAACCACTATAAATACAGGGTGCCAATCTCTCATTTGACACATTCTCAGAATTGCAGAGAGCCAGTTGTGCCCACTGCAGTTGGCAGTTTTGTGCGCAAGTTTCTGGGGAAGGTGTTGCGCCAGTTTTTGGGTGGGACTATCTGATCAGCTTTGGTTTCTATTCTTTCTTGGTGCATTAGCCTTGCTTGGATATTGATTGCTACCAGTATTCTTCTCTGTCAAGGTCAAGGTGCTCGGAGGGTGGCTTCGGCCTATGGTTGGGTGACAAGGGTATTTTCAATGGTAAAACGAGCACAATCCTTCATATTCTAACACGTTATGGGCCCACACCTCCTTCATTCAGTCTAAACGCTATAAGGAAGCATAGACGCTAGGATATTGAGCTCGCTAAGGAACTACTGCTAGGGTTACTAGCAGGAGCAGCTTCAAAAGACATTGTTGCTAGGGTTACTAGCAGAAGCAGTTGCAGAAACCCTAATCTCAGATTCGACACCTTGTGATGGAGCATCTCGCTCCATTATGCCTGAACACCACACCTTATGCGACTGCTCCGATGGGCGGTAACTACGTTGTTGTTGCTGCTGTAGCAGGAGCAGGTGGTCCATGGGGCTCTACTATGCAGGTTGGACAGTCTACTGCAGTTAATGCTGGATATGGCTATGGAAGTGGTGGCAATGCTGGCTATGGTGGTGGCTATGGTGTTGTTGGTACTGGTGGTTATGTGGCTCCTGTTGGTAGTGGTGTCAGTGTTGGGTATCCGAGAGTTGCAGGGGATATGTATGGTGGTTCAGGTTATGGGGATTCCTATAATGCCCCTCCCTCCAGTGATGCTGCTCCTAACAGTGGTTATGCAATGGGTGGTCCAGTTCAAGCTGATCCTGCTGTAAATGGGTCCCCTGGATATGGTGTTGTAGGAAGGAAAACACAGAGAGTTTATGATGCAAGGCTTAGGCCATACCCGACATCTGCGGATCGTGCTAGCTGATTACAATTTGGTATATTCTTTCCATAACTTTTTCAATCGTGTACCTTTTTTCGCGTTTCCTTCATCCATGTTTGGGTGGTGCCACCTAATATCAATGCAGGATGTTGGCTTTGAGGAGAGCTTGCCTAAATCATTTGTGGGTGAGCTTTACAATGGCAACCTTGTATCCTAAGTTCTCGGCATTTTAGTTTAGGCTGAAATGAGACAATTTGTTTCCATAGAGAATTAAGGATTTATGATAACTCTACTCAAGGTCCACTACTTATTGATACGCACTTCTGCCCACTTCCGCAGTTATTAATTAATTGTCTGAATGTGTTTTTCATTTGTTAAAATGGGGATGAAACTTGGCTCTTCTATTTATCTGTAGATCATTTCCTGTATTATCTCCTATGTATGTTCAGAATTCAAGGGGACAACAACCCTGAGCAATAAACTGACATACGATTCCCACCCAATAGCTTCCTAGCTTCTGCCATGTGCAACAATACGGTAAAGAAGCTCTTACTTTCCAACCATTCGCATTGATTTTAAAATTTTATTTTAAAAACAGTAAATAGTAAATAGGAAACAAATATGTAGTAAACTGAAGTAAACATCTATGAAGATATGAAGCAACTATGAAGTAAATAGAAAGTTGCTCACTATTATGAAGTAAATAAGTAAATAGAATTTTAGTAGCTATTATGAAGTAAATAAGTAAATAGTGTTAGATTCAAAATGAAGAAAAGAGTAGAAACATAATGTAAATAAATGAAGTAGTCAGGAAACCATGATGAACAGAGATAAATAAACAAAGGCAGAAAAGGCATACTCTATTCATCAACGCTTCTGTTAATCATCATGTACACAGATGTACATTTATAATACAAAAGACCATAACTGTCATGCAACTGTATAACAGTTAGGTTAGTTAGGTTATCTTAACTAACCAACTAACTTATGATTAGTGTTTTAACATCCCCCCTTAATCATAAGTTTGTTCTTGCCTGAAAAACTGCCACTACTTGACAATCACATGTGTCAAGTGAATATTCAGAGGGCTGATTCAAGATGCTCTCTGAACTCTGAAAAAAATAGCAAAAGCTGATGTCTTCTACTAAATTGGTGGTTTCAGGTTGACCACAAACTCATCTGGTGGTTTCGGGATGACCACAAACCGAATGTCTAGCATAAGTTGATTTCTTCTACTAAATGGCATGGTTTTAAGTTGACCATAAACTAACAAGATCTCAAGGCTCAAAAATATGAAAATGTAACAAGCAGAACTTCATGTCTTCTGCTCAATTGGTGGTTTTAAGATGACCACAAACCATATCAAAAACAATATCATTTGTTCACAGGCTCTAAATCAAACTTGGAACCTGTCTCAAA
>ML805483.1:13767-54011 GCA_009831015.1 Picea engelmannii
AAAATATATCATAACTCATACCGTTATCCATCAAGCAAACTTGGGTCCATTACCCAAACCTGGGGTCTCCAACTTCTCATGGCCATAACTCTCTAACCGTGAGGAATTATGTGACATTCCACATACCACCAGAAATGGCATGAAAAGCACTATCCATATAGGATAGTTTCACCAACAATTTACTTGATCTTCATCTCGTTATTCCTCATACAAGCATGGGTCCTCCAACCATTCTTCTAGGATAACTCAATCCGTAAAGCGTCTTCCCGTGAGGGCTTTCACCATAAGGGAACCACTTTGGAGTTCATCCATTTGTACACCTTATAAATAATGATAAGACAATAATGAGTCATCTATACATTTTTCCAACAATGCATCATATATCAATGGAACCACATTGATCCATGTTCATCATGTATCAATGACAACTCATTGATCCATCTTCATCTATGCATTCTCATCAAGGACAATACATATTATATTACATCAATCATCAATCAATCAATCCTTTCACATGAATCAATCACTTGACATCAATCAATGACATCAATCAATCAAACCATTGGCATCAATGACAGCATGATCCAACAGTAATAACATTCTCTAGGGTGATGTCTATTTCTACATACCTCGTACCAAGGTAGAGTAACCTGCTTTAGAGGGCTCGGGGATCCTAAAGCCAAGTACTCATGAAATAGAGGAAAATGCTCCTTGTCATGGCCTTCTGATTTGCATCTGATACACCAGATATATTCTCTTTTATCTTTTCCCTTATCCTTTTTCATATCTTCAACCTGCAGGGATAAGCTAGTTAGATGACTCAAAATTTGACTCATACCTGAGTTGGATTCTCCCATAGGGGCTAATTCTAGCTTCATAGAAATCTCCATCACCTCAGCTTGCGAAGCGATATTTTTTTGCATCAGAGGGACTTGGATGTGTGGTAAGAGGGCAGTGATGAACCATTCTTTATTATGTTCGTCTAGGATCTGAAAACGCAAATGACCTGTCAGGGTCTTAAACCTCTGATCAAACTCTCAAATAGGTTCATCTACTCTCTACTTGATTTCTTTCATCTCTGTAATGCACTGCGACTCCGACTTGGGTTTCTTGAATTCAACAATTAGCACAGTCTTTATCTCATTCAACAATTTCGACTGTGCAACTCCTTGGATGAACTTAATATACCAGTTGAGTGCGTAGTCTCTCAAGGTAGTACTAAACTAAGCTATCTTAACAGCTTTGTCAGTGACATTCTTAATACACCATACATCTTCGCATAAGAACCAATGTTGATCAAGATCTTCAGATCCATCTCCCCTAAAGGTGGGTAAGCTCATCTCATCTTCCATAGGTCTTCCTAGGTTTCCTGACTGAGTATGCACTAAACCACTTGTACCAGTGATCTGAGTGCTTTGATAACTTAGTTTACTCTAGTTAATTAATGTTGTTAAAACAAGAGGAGGCATAATAGTACTTACTTCAACAGTCTGCGCAGTTCCTAAAGTTTCTAACTCTTCTTGACAAGGTTCTTCGGTATTCCCTTCTTTTGCCCTAGTGGAATCTGAATGTTCCTTCTTCAGTAACTCTTCTTCTTATCCACTATAGAACCCTTCTTCCTATGTTGGTGGTTTGTGATTCTTCTCAAACAAGTTCACTAGAGGAACTTCTCTGAATGCTCTCCCACTACGCGTGTGTCCGACCTCTGTGTCATTGTCACTGTCTGAGTTATTGAACATTATCTGTTTAATCCAATCGATTACTGTATATTCAAGATGTTCTTCTCATGCAATAGAATTTTTATTTACAACTTCAGAAAATATTAAAAAAATCCTCTAGGCCCCTTAAAGAAATATCTCTCTTCTTGGCTATATGATTCTACTCTATCAATCACAAACTCAGTAATGTACCCTCCAATGGTACTATCAAACTAGTGATATACTTCTCTTGACACGACGTTATCATCTCTATTTACATACTTTATTAGCTCTGATGTCCAAACCATAGGTGGTCTGAGTCTGATTTCAAACTGGGTATCTGCTAATATGGCTAACCACTCATATAGCTCCTGATGAATTCCTCCAAAGAAAATATTGTGCATATCAGTAAAGATATATTTTCCCAACCAATCTTCAGTATTAAGATTAGGGTTCTTATTTTTTTCTTCGTCAAAGTCTCTCTCTTGTTCTTCTATCCACTTCTAAATCTCTATTTTTGATGGAAACCACCTTGAAATTCCCTCAAGAAGATCTTCGTCTCGACAATAGAACCATTCGTTGGAACAGGGCATACCTAGGGTTCGACTCTAAAAATGCACCAACAAGCCCTAACTACTGGCCCTTTCGGCAACACCTGTGAAGCATATGCAGTATCACTCGAAGTCGCAATAGGGGGTTGTAGGAAACAAGTGTCTACAACCAGAGGAAATGAAAATTGGATCTAGGCAACTCACACACAAATCTAGTTAATATTTATCTTCCTTAAGCTTACTGCATGAACTATATCTCAGATCTAACACAATATTTCATTAAAAGTATATTAGAGAGTATAAGAACACAACATCAATCACACACAACAACAAGATATACGTGGTTCACCCTCTCCCTAGGGCTACATCCACAAAACTATTCTTTATAATATATTAGATGGAAGCATACAGTTCTATCTACACTCTTATCTTGCATATCTCTCTTTCTTTCTCTTCTTCTCTCCCCTCCTTGTGCACCCAGCTGCAGGGTTTGATCCTTGCACCCAACTGCATATCTTACAACACAAACTTCTCTCACCATAGAATACTTCTCTCTTCACAATAAAAAAAATCACTCATCATAACATAATCGAATCCATATCAGGTCCTCTTGACCTTTATTTATACATTACAATGACTCTCGAACAACCTTCAACCAAAACCTAGGTGTCAAAACCCTAAATACGAAAACCCTAGGTGTCTAAAATCCTAGGTCAACTTACCCACGTTTTCAGGGCTTCGCCAGCCTATATTTCCTTCTTTCCTATGAGGTGCTCCAAAGCATCCATTGGTGGATTTTTCTTCTTGCTAATTTGTCCACGATCCATCTTCCTTACTTATCTGTCTTCCCTAATCTCTCCATCCAATGACTTGCTTTCTCTTACTTCTCTCCTTCTTTTCTGCTCTTTTGGCCACTTCAACCCAATATCAATGAACTTGTCTTCCGTTCAGTTCACACTTCACGCTTCTTGCTTACCCTTTGATTTCTTCCCCAACCAGGGGCCAATAAGATATAATGTAGAGTCTGTTGCATAATGAATCCCAAAGATGATGGTGCCCTGAGTGTATTGAATGATATTCTTTGCATCTTTCAAATGTAGCTCATGCGGCTCCTGCATGAACCTAGAAACTACACCAACTACATATGAGAGGTCTGGTCTGGAGTGTGTGAGATACAACAAATTCCCCACTAGATCTTTATAAATTATGTTGTCAACTAGTGGAGTCTCCCCTCCATCGTCAAGTTTGACTCCTGATAGGACAGGATTCGTAGCAGACTTGCAATCTATCATGTGAAATATCTCAAGGAGATCTTGTGCATACTTGGCCTGAGACATTTTGATGCCTGATGCATCCTAACTGATATCGAGTCCAAGGAAGAAGTGTAGAAGACCCATGTACTTCATAAAAAACATATCATGTATAATCCTCTTGATTGCAACAATCATTGAAGTCGAGCACCCGATGATCAACAAATCATCAACATACAAAAGTAAAATTAGAAGTGAATTAGTTGTCCTGAGCATGTAGACATTCGGGTATGATTTACAACGTACAAAATTCTATGACAACAGGTAGGAATCCATCTTGGCATACCATTCCCTCAGAACCTTATTGAGGCCATGAAGTGACTTCTTCAGTCGATAGACCAAAGATGAGTCCTTCATAAATCCCTGGGGATGCTCCATGTATATCTCCTCAGAGAGATCACCGTGAAGAAATGCATTCTTCACGTCCATCTGATGGACTTCCCATCCCTTGGGTGTCGCAATTGAAAGTGCCAATCGTATGGAATCCATCTTCACTACTAGAGTGAAGGTCTCATCATAGTCAATACTATGAACTTGTTGGAAGCCTTTGGAGACAAGCCTAGATTTGTGTCTACTGATATGTCCATCTGTTGTGCTCTTGGTCCTATAGACCCATATGCATCTGACAAGTTTCCTCCCAGAAGGAAGGGGAACAAAATCCCAATTCTTGTTCTTGAGGAGGGAATTGTACTACTCCTGCATGGTGGATTCCCAAAAGGGATTTCCAGTAGTCTCTCCATAAGATTGTGGATCTAAAGATGGAACCAAGAAAAGTTTCTTGGAGGGATATGGTTTAGTGGCAGTGAGTGCAACAGGAGGCTCCTAGAAATCAGATCGAGTCCTCCTACTATCATCTAGATCACCAACGAGATCCCCTACATCCTGAAGAGTAGTCTATGCCCACTTGGGCATCTTCTCTGGCTTTGTAACTACATATGGATGCTCTGACTATGCATCCAACTATACTAACTCTGAATCTAAATCATCTGAGTCCTATGAATTAGAAATCTCATCTGAAGAAGAGTTGACATGTGCATGCTCATTGTTGGTGCAAATTTAATCATACCAGGGTCCTTCTCAGGTTATGAACAAAAGGTACCATGTATTCTAGAGTGTTGTCATTTGTATCTCCTCTGGAGAGAAGAAGTCTCACTCTAAGCGTTGCTGAGACAGATAGATAGGGAAGGGTAGGGAAAATACTTAAGAGGATCCATAGAGCCTTCAAGACTCATCCTTGATCTTGTGCAAGAGACATAAATAGATATGAAACATATATGTGCATGAATCGAACCTAATTATGTTAAGAACAAGAATTTAAACACAGAACCATCGAGTAGAACTTATAACCCAGAAAGAAGAATTGTAATAGGAAAACACACAGAGACACATCATATTTGAAAATTTAGGTCCTTCTTCATATTATCTTCAAAATCTTTCTTTGATTACAGACTCAGAATTACACAGTAGTGCATTGTGCAAACTCTTGACTCTGGACTCATATCGCAGAGTTCCAATTCTGAAACTCATAGATCAAATTCATTACAGACTCAAGAATCGACTTGACTCAACTTCCCACAATCAACTCGGAACCAACTCGTAATCAACTGACCAACAACAACAACAACAATGTCAAAAACTCTTTTACACTTATGTTCAGACCTATATATATGTAGGTTGTGTCTTCTATTTCATCTTGCGTTCTTCCTTTCTCTGTTGAAACTGTTTTTTTCTTATCTAGCGTTGCGCTGACTTTCACAACTGCTTTATGTTGCTCTTTATCATTCTATTGTCCATCCTTTGTTGAATGTTTCACAACTTTAGCTCAGTCAAAACTTGCACAATTCCCTATCCAAAAATGAAGGGCCCAATAGGCTCTGACCACAATCCTTGACTCGCCCTCCAGTCAAGTGCTTGGTTCTTTCACATATTTCAGGAGCATCTATTGTTTTCCCTTATCCTCCTTTTCTTCTTCCTTGGGATGTTCTATTTTTGCTTTCTCTTATTTTACCTCTTCAAACAAAGGGACCAACTCTGGTACCAACTCTAAGGCTCATTGTTTCACTCCTTGAAAGTTTCCCACTTTATCCTGCCATTTCCTGGCGAGTGATGCCTCTGCAATGAACTGTTGTGTTGTCTCCTTGCTATACACCTTTGGCTTGGAAATGACCAACAAGTTCCACTCGGATTCTGTTGTTGCATCAACTTGATGCATTTTTATGTACATGTCCTGAATGATAGGTCAAAAATTGCGCATCTCTTTCTTTGCTATGGACTGTACCTCAAAGAGGGGCATTCAACTTGTTGTTTGCCTGTTGAATTTGGTTGAACTTCTGCTATTGCTCCATAGGATCCATTGTGGCCAAAAATTCTTCATTCAACGACTGAATCTTTGTGCACACCTCCTCAAAGAATTGGTTGCCTAGAGCGATGATTCCCATCTAGTCATTGAATTCCATGAAAATCTTTTTGCATTCCGTTGTGTGCTTCTCTAGTGCTTCTCGGGCACTTTTTCCTTGCAGTACTATCTTCTCCATCTGCTCTTGCAACTTCTAAGGCTACTTCTCTACTTCGTGTTGGGCCTGTTGTAACTGTGCTTTCAGCTACTCATCTTGGGTTTCGATTTGTTTCCATTCTCCTTGTAGAAACTCAATTTGGTGTTTTGGCTTGCATGCATCATTGACTTCAGGTAGTTCAGGCACAACCTTCTGAATCTTCGGCCACACTTCGACAAGTCTTTCCTGCACTCTTTCCAATTTGTGTTGAACCTGGATTTTTTCATGCACTTCCTACATCCTACATGTTTTCATGAAAAACTCTTCCTTCCTTGCAACCTTGGAAGATCTCTCGGCCTCCTGGATCCTTTGCTCTAATTGATCAGTTGATGCTCTAATCAGTCCATATAATTATGTTGCTGGCCACTATATGAGATCAGCATATGAAGGATTTGTGTCTCTGGGTGCTCTCATCTGTAGTGGAATTCCACTGGTCATTGAATGCTCAGGGTGGGTCTCTACCTCCTCCTCTATTGGCGATCTTGGTGTGATCCTTGACCTTAGCATTGCAGGCAAAACAATCAGAACCTATGTTCTGGCTATGCAAAGTTGCATCCATTCTGCGCATTTATGAGGGTCTTGGAGAACCCTCTCCATTTGTTCACACGTGGATGTTGTGATCTACCTAGGTGTTGATGTTGGTTCCCTCTGAAGCTCTGGTATATCCTACTCTTTTGTTACTTCTACTTCCTACATTGTGGTTTCTTATACATCCTCACCATTGGCCGGTGAGAGGATTTGTTGTTTTATTTGGCCGTGCAACTCCTCTTGAGTTTGGGTGTCTTTGCATTGCACTGAAGTCTCAGGCTGTTGTTCTTGGATGTCTAGATTCATACCATTCAACTTCATGCTTTGATCTGGTGCTTTGGGGTATGGACTAGAAACTTTTGATCTTGGCTTGGGTGACTCTTAGGTTATTTCTAGGATTCCTCACTCCACTATATCTAGTTGATGGAGCTTCATATGCTTTGGGTTTTTGGTCTAGGGTGGACTGGTTGTGATGGGGTTTGGTGATTGGGGTGGTGGTGGTGATGGAGGGTGATCAGTGATGAATGTGGATGGAAATGTTTCAGGCTCAGGGTCATCGTGTATGTGGATGATAGTGTTGTATTTGACCACTGAGAAGGTGTGGGGAGCATGGTGTGGATGATAGTTCTAGATGTGGATGATGTAAGGGGTTATGAGTTCATAGGTTTTTTCAACAAGACCCCCATTATGGGCCTCTTCACCACTAGTTTGGTCCCGAACACAACGCCCAGGATCTGGTTAACATCCTCACCTGAAAACCTAACATCGACTAGTAGCTGACGGAGGGATGGTATTTTCTTCCATTCCAATTGCTACATCTCTTCTTCCTCCTCAGAGTATGATTGTGTTGGAGCATCTGGCTTCTGTGACTCTGGACTTGAGCTTGGTCTAGCTCCTGCTTATTTGTATGTCTTCTTGAGTAGCTCCGCGGGTAGGATATAATGCATTCCCAACTTGCGCTAACTACGTTTGAATCCTACCCATGACATGACTTCCTTTTCAAAGGCCTCCTCATCCAAATAGAAAGGTAGCATCCTTGTGTGGAAACATTCCCTACTAGCATGTTTCGGCAAGACAAATGTATGGTGTCAGCTCATGTGGAAGGAAATATTTCTCGTATTGTAGTTGAGGAGCTCTTGCAGGATACGTAGCCTCTGTGTTGCATCTATAAAATGATTGTACCACTTAGAAAATGTTGCGGTGTTGAAGGCTGTATTCTCTGAATTTGGCATGGACTTCCATGGCTTGAACATCTTCGTCATGCACCCCTTGTCTAGTATTGTCGACTATATTCCAATAGGTGGCCTCCATTTGAAAATTGTGAATTCCATCAATAGATATCCATAAGTAAAGGTTCCTCCCTTCTATTGTACTTCCTCGCATGCCACTAGGAGTTCTTCTAGCAGGTAACTACACCAATTGAACACAGCTCCATTGGCGCAAAATTCATCTATTGATAATTCATATAGTGTGCATTCTCCCTTGTAGTGTGATCTCATAACCTTGCTTGCTATGATGTAACAGCCATTCCGAAATGTCTCAGGTAGTATGGGGTCAATTACTCTTGTGCTTCCCCCCCTCTTTGAGTTGAATTTCCCATACATGCTAAGCCCACCTTTCTTTTTTCCGTGCTTACCAGGACCCTCGAATCCTTTTGAAACATCCTCTCCTTGGAAGTATAGTCCAGTAAGTTGTTGGATGTCTTTAGCATGTATTGGATACAAATTATCCAACCATAAACTTATGTCATGCACCCTACTTATCAAAAATTCTGTGCACTGTGCAACCTCACCAATGGTACCGAAGACTGGTAGGTATCTTAGGTTCATGATGGTAAAATTGAATAAATTGATGAAGTCTGATTTTGGCACAAATTGCATGCCTCCTAATCCATCTGGAGCCATCTCCCAAAAGACATCTATCTTCATATGAGGAAATAGGGTTGAATCTGTTAGGTCAAGATCGAGGAGCTTGACATGCTCCACCTTCCCTTTGAGATCACTTACGATCTCGACTCGTGGGTCGTAGGTATCGTCTGGTACCGCTTCTTTATACATGGCACTTTGGCTTAATGTGGCTCTTGGCATTCCAACTTTTGCAACAAGCTAAGGACTTTCACACTTGTGTAGACTGGTTCACTCTACTAAATTCAGAAATAGCTATGTTCTTTTGAAAACGATGCATTATTGGGCGAGTTCTCAGGGCCTTATACTTGGATTAATGGGAAATTTTAGCAATAAATGTTGTTCATCATGGCCATATGGATGCAACTAGATCTGATTTGTTCAATAGGATGTTTTAGCAGGGTAAATCCTATTGGGTGATTCTAGCATTTACTTATTTACGTGAGTTGGATAGGGACGTGTCCGATTTCATACCTTTCCGTTTGATGGGTGGGTATCCCAACGCGAACTCCAATGGAATATTTGCATAACGTGGATTTATGGATTAATTGACCTCAGACATGGTACTGAATGACAATAAAGGCTATGACTAGACTGTTTTTGTGTGGCACATGGACTCAGATCATATTCAGATTCATCCTCCCTCCGACCACAAAGGTTTTCCTTGTCATATTAATGACTGTCATTAATGGATTCTCTTATTCTTTGGATCCTGCACTGCTGAGTCATTAATTTTGTATCAAACAACACTTAAGCAGAAAATGAACTATGTGTCATGGTGAAACACTGCACACATCGATTTTATTAACTGAATTTACAAAAATTTCAGAAAACTCAAATCTAACTAATGTACAAGCTCCTTTGGACTAGAGCTCTAATCCCTCTTTCTTAGTTTTGAGACAGGTAGGGCTTCAGGCAAGCGTCATTCACCCATCCTAGTCACAACACACCATCCATTTGCGCAAGTCTAACTGCTCCTCAGGGTCAGATCTCTGCAATTATGAATGGTCCCAACTAGTGCATTCACAACTTGCCATGATGCTTCCAGTACCGACTATCATAGTGTAGGAACTTGTCTCCTTGCGTAAATACCTTAGTCTTAATGTGCCTGTCATGCCAAGATTTTTGTCTTGCGTTTTCAACTGACTGATGGAATTCTTCTAGAAATCTGGTCTCCTCAAGTTCTTGTAACTCCATAATTCCCTGCGTAATGGATTCCTCTTATGACATACATGTGACTTGTGCAATATACAGACTTGGAGTGATGAATTTTGCAGGCACCACTGCCTCTCTCCCATAAACTAGCTGGAACGATGTGTACCTATGGATTTTCTTTGTGGTTGTCCTGTATTCCCATAGTATGGCTAGAAATTTTTCATCCCAGTCCTCCTGATTTGTGCAACAGACCTTTGTCAACCCCCTTTCCAAAATCTTGTTGAAGGCTTCAATTGTTCCATTGGCCTGTCGGTGGTAGGGACTGCTCTTGTGATGTTGAATCAAGAATTCTGTTGTAAGTGTTTCTATAGTGATTCTAATAAAATGAGCTCCCTAATCGTTGGTTAGGCTCTTGGGGCATCTGAACCGAGTGATGATATTCTTGAAATAAACCTAGAAAAAGTATCTGTCGAACAGTCCTATACAACTACAACTTCTACCCAACGGGTAAGGTAGTTAGTTGCGGTAATGATGTACCTATATTTTGAATGCTTGGCGATAGGGTTGATTGGTCCAATGAAGTCAACTGCCCATTTCTCAAATGATTTTAGAGATACAACTAGTTGTAGTGGTAATTCATCTCGGTGTGAAGGCTTACCCACTCATTGACAAACATCACATGACCTAGTGTATACTTTTCATCCTTGAAGAGTGTTTCCCACCAAAGTCCTACCTGGAGAAGTTTCTGTGCAGTGGCCTTTCCTCCTACGTATCCTTCTGCAACTCCACCATGGCATTCCCAGAGTATATCATGTCTTTCATAATCTAGGACACATTGTTTGAGGATGTTGTCTAGTCCTAGTTTATACAACTGTATGGAAATCAACTAGTAATCTTCTTCTCTAACAACCATGTGGCGTTTCTAGGTTGTGGAATATGTTTCTGGACAAGCCGCTATACAAGCCCCTGTATAAGCCCCTATACTTAGGAATACTGCTATGTCCTCCAGGTACTCTGGTATGGCCTCAATCCTGAACAAGTCTGCATCTAGGAGTTTATCATCTACTGCTCTGCCACTTTCCCCTGACTCTAACCTCGACAGGTGATTAGGTCCAACGTTGTATCTTCTTGGTTTGATGATAACTTCAAAGAAAAATTCTTTAAATAACATCATCCATCTACAAATTATTCCTTCTAACACTAGTTTGTTAACTAGATACTTTAATGCAAAGTGATCAGTAAAGAATTTGAAATGAGAACCTAACAAATAATGTATGCATTTTTGAAAATCATAAATCATGTCTAAGCCCTCCCTTTCTATCATTGTGTAGTTTCTCTCTACTTGCGACAACTTCTGACTCGCAAAATAGATAGGGTGATCCATAGCTCCATCTCCAAGTTGCATTAAAATGGATCCTAAGTCAATTCCTGAAGCATCTATATGGACATGAAATTCATTCTCCCAGTTTAGGAATATCAAAATCGATGTTGTGATTAGTTTCTCCTTGAGTGTCTCAAATGCTTTGTCACATTCTGGAATCTATTGAAACAATTCATCCTTTTTCAGTAGGTTTTCCAGAGGTGCAGTAATGTTGGCATATCTTTGAATGAACCTACGATAGTAACCTATGTGTCCCAATGTGGAGCGCAATTGTTTATCACTCATAGGTTGTGGCATATTCACAATGACCACAACTTTTTCTAGGTCTACAAATACTCCTTCTTGGCAGACTATGTGGCCCAAAAAATTCCCATGTGGTACACAAAAGATACACTTTCTGAGATTCAATGAGATCTACAACTCTCTGCATCTATCAAACATTAGCTGCAACAATGCTACATGTTCCTTGAGCAGGCTATATATTGTCCAATCATCCATATAGACTTCTATAAATTTGTGAGTGAAATCTCTAAACGTTGCTATCACAATTCTTGAAAAAACTATATGGGCGTTCTTTAATCCAAATGGCATCACATTGTATGAAAAGGATCCCCATTCTATTATGAAATTGGTTTTGATTTTGTTCTCTTCAACGATCCTGACTTGGTGGTATCCTAAAAATTCGTCTGTGAATGAGTATGCTTCCTTCCCCACAACCTGTTCTAGCACCTCGTCTGTAAAGGGAGTTGAAAAAGGGTCATGCACACAGGCAGAGTTGAGACTTATTTAGTCTACATAGACTCTAATATCCTATGTGCCTTTCTCTCTTTGAATAACTATTGGGCTAACCCACTCTGCTTCATCTACTACAAAAATGAGACATGCTTCCAACATCTTGTCTATCTCCTTTGTAACCTTATCTTTTACTCTAGGGTTAATATGGTATGGTCTATGTCTGATAGGCTTGGATCCTGGTTTCAATTCAATCTTCATTTATCCCATAACTCCTTTGATTCCCTTTAACTTTGAAAAAGTCTTCGGGAACAAATCCTCATATTCCTGCAACAAACTCTATATTTCTTGACTGGTTTGTGCGTCCCATTAGTCTCCCACCATAGCTATATTGGGTTGATTTGTGGTCCCTATATTGATTTTGTGCAATTTTAATGGGTTATTGTAGGAACTATCAGTCTAACTGGGTATGATGTTTTGAATTTCTCTACACCCCTCTATCTCATTGATGGTTGGGTTCCTCAATTCCCCTAAGTCATCTAGGATTTATGAATCTCTGTTATTCTGATAGAATTCTATAGGTTTCTTAGTTGAAGGCAAGTGGAGATTAGTATTAAGTTATTGGTTATCTTTGGCACATACCACTAAGTTCAATTTCTTATTACCATTATACGTAAAGAGAAATTATTTAATATTTTTGCAGGACTACTTCAAGCTTAGGGTACTTACTTGTAAATGAGAAGTCCTTGCAAAATTAAGCTTCTAGTGTTTTCCAGTCGTTGGTTTGTCTTTTGGTTTCCTCATGTATAAACAAAGTTTTTTGGATTGGACCTAGGGAGTGGGGAAATACCTAGACCCAGAAGTGAGGGGGTATCCCCGCTGCTTGCCACTATGTCATGCACCATTCAATATGTGTTCTAGGATCTGATTCTCTGCTGAATAGTTGTGCAACTTGGATATCTATCTACGTATTTGATTCCAGCTGCTCCTTATTATGGAACCTGTAATTGATATCTTGATTCACCTCATCCCAAGTTATGTGTACGAATCTATGATTAGCCCACCATCTGGCAGGGGCGTTCTGAAAAGATACATCTAGTACCGATATTATTTGATATTATACTACATTTTCTTCCATGTTGTGAAGAAAACTCTCTATATCTGAGGTGCCATAATATACTGGGTGTTGTCTAACTTCAGTCCCAACCCATCTGGTCACTCTGACAGTTGTGCATCTTCTTGAGAATCGTTCATGTGAACCTTGTTTCCAACTGTCAAAAGCCAATTCTTAGTCTTCATCTGTTGCATGTGTGATTCTTCAACTTATTGATCTATCAACAGTAGGATTTATATAATCGTTTCTTGTTCCTGATGTTACAGTGTACAACTGGTCCAAGTATTCTCCCTCCATATTATTGTCTGTTGGTTCTGTATACCTGGGTCCTACATATGGATATAAAGGTTGAACTACCTTGATTCCCTCAGCCTCAAAGGTCATGGTTTCTTTCTTTAAGTCAATTACTGCATGATTTTCATAGGCCCAATCAATTCCAAGTAGTTCAGGGTAGGGGTACTTATCTCCCATGATCTCAATGAACTCAAAGTAAACCACTATCTTTACTCCTGCAACATCTATTTCCACATTCTCCAGTCTTCCTATGGGGAAGATACAATATTGGTTTTCCATTCTTAACTAAATTGGGGAATATGTCAGCCTTGGTTTTCCTAAGACTTATGAGGTCTTCTTAGGTAGAATGTTCACATCAGATCCTAGATCCAACATGACGTCCTTAATATCAAATTCATCTAACTGGGCTACTAGTCTCAATTATTTTTCAGTTCGTAATTTTCTTCATTGCACTCTCTGAGTACTCTTCTTAGGAAGAATATCCCTTATTCTTGACTCTAGGGGTTCTTCATTCCCTAAAAATAGGTATAACACATTGAGAAAATTTTTTGTTAGTTGATCATTCCTTGTAATGTTAGAGAATAATTGAAACCAAAGGTCAACTACATTTTGAGGTTGCTCAGGTTGTCTTGGCATGGATATAGGGTTTCTGGGTGCAGGGGATGAAGCAGGAACTTACGCCATCTTAGGATAAACAATAGGTTGTGGGGGTTTCTCTTGCATCTCTGAGCTAGGAATATTATGAAATATTTCTATGGCATATTTAAAGAATAGCTTTTGTTTTACAGGGTCATACATGTCTTCTTTATGTTGCTTCTTTTTGGATATGAGGTAGAGTATCAACATCAACACCTGTCTTCGCTCCTCCTCAAGTAACAATATTAAGGTTTGGAAATTGTCCCTTAATAACCATCTTGATTTCTAAACTGATGAGGTTAGTTCCTCTTTGTCATACTCTATCCTCCCATTTTGTAATTAATTCTACAAAGTCTTCAGTTACGTGCGCATTGGTTCTATAATGAGAGAACCAAGGTTGCCTTTGATGAGGACAGTCTCTAGCCATGTGATCTTTCCCATCACAGTTATAACATCTACTTGGCCCTCTTCCCCTAGTTCTTCCTCCTCAAAAGTCTCCTCCGGCTCCACCTCCTCGACCTCTTCTTGGTCCCTGAGGGTTTTCATTCACCCTCAATGTTGTTCAGTCTAACTTGTCTACAAGCGAAACAAATGCTCTACATTTATTGGTAGTGTGTGTGGTAGATGCACATAACTCACAGTGTATGGTATTTGGTACTTTCGACTATTTTTTCATAATGGGGCACTATCTTGTCCCATGCCCATGGATTCAACAAATTTCACAATACTCAGTTGTTGGTACTACTTGGCCTCCTAGGAAAGCATGATATGGGGTGGGGTTATGGAATGGTAAGTTCATTGACACTTGCACAACTCCTCTCACCGGTCCTGGTGGGGTACCATTAAATTCTGAGGAGGTCCCATTCCTCTTATTCGTGGACATTCATTTACCAGATGACCTTTCATATAAAATTCGATGCACAAAACCTGTGGTCTTCTTGGTCTGGGTACCATGAGCTCTTGAATGTTTTCTGTAAGTGTCGATATCTGCCCTTGTAGCTGTGCTAGATTCTCATCTACTGGGGGTCTAGTCATTCTTAGGATCCCAAGGTATCTTTCCATGGATTCAATCTTCATTGATTGTTCCAAGGCGTCTGTTAACATGGTTATCCATTGCTGTGTTAATCCGATTCAGAGGAATAAACACCTGAATGTACCACTCCATTTGATGTTATTCATGGATTGGATGTGCCAACCTCCCTATGGAATATTTAAAATTTTGGTTGTATTCCCAAGCTGATTCACCTTCCCGTTGATGGATCTCATGCAAATCAGATAGATCCTGTTGTTCTGACTGGGGTAGTTTGAACTCTTCTATGAACCTTGTACATACCTGGCCAAGTGTGAATGCTTGACCTTGCGTTCCTGGAACTCTCAGCTCAATGATATTCATGTACCACTTGAGAGCGTGACCTATCAAGGAAGTCTAGAAATCGACCATCTTATTTTCATATGGAGTCCCTCTGGATCTCCAGATTGCTTCACACAAGCACCAGTGTTGCTCAACATCTTCATCTCCCTTACCCCAAAATTATAGGTATCGGGAAATCGAACCTCTCGCATGGCCAGACATTTCTCATCTCATTATTCCTATCAATATGAACCCTAATGGTCCTACTTGCAATCTACCAGGGGATCCCAATATCCTCCCTATACTTGCAATTCTTGGTTGTGATTGACTAATTAATTGTACTAGAACAGAACTAGCATGAGAATGTAGTATCAAACTTACTTCTTGTATAGATGACATTTGGGGTATGGGTGATTTGGGGCTGGTGCCACTGGCTTCTACACAATTTTCTTTGATCTAGGGGGTCTCATTTGTTTCCACTGGGATGATCTCTTCGGCCAGATTCCTGATTGCTCCTGTTATCGGGGATGAATTTTCTCTTTCTTCTTCAAGATTCATGTTGGCTTCTTCCTCTCTTACGGATGCACCTTCTCCTTCTTGTCCCACCTCTTGGGGACATCTTACTCTCTGCCCTTCTCTCTCATTTAATCTTTGACTGGCCAACCATTCCTGTCTTCTCATCTTCTACAACTCTTCCCTCTATCTCTCCTCTACTTCTCCTTATCTTCCTTCTTTCCTCAACTTATCAGACTATCTTGCTGCTTTCTTGATCTTTCCGTTCCACCACTTCTCAACTATGGCATCTCTCCTCAAGGCTCGATCATATCTTGAGTTAGTTTCTTGTTTTTTCCCCCCCATTTTTCAAAGAACCCCTCCCCTCTCTCATGCCATGACTCTCACCCTGCCTTGCCCTACCCCAAGCGAGGGTGTTTACATTGCCATCTCAGTTGGGGACATAGTCAACATCCCCTCCTCCATCAAGAAAACCTTAATCCACTAGGGGATTTATCTCAAAAGTCTTCCCCTTGCGTCTTTCTTGAAAACCACCTCTGCTTGCGAGAAATATTAGTGGTTCTCAGCTGCAAATTCGATGATATATCCCTCTAATGTGGTGCTGACCCAGAAATCAACTACTCGCGTGATTGGACAATCTAGCCTCTGAGGTGCTGCTAGCTTTTTGGTGTCCCACACATAGATCCTCTTGACTCATCCTTGGAACTCTAGAGATTCTTGGAGCCTCTTTATCTAGTGGAAAAATTCTTCCGAGAATTTAACCCAGAAAATCTTGTACTAGTCGCTCGATCTTTCTGAGTAAAAGATTGCTTTGCAAGTGTTTTCCACCAATTTTCTCCTCAGTTCCACTTCTTTCCATATGAAGGCGTCATAGTTTCTTTCCCACCATTGATCAATACTAGATATATGGATCCACGTAAGCATTCTCCCTACAGGTTCCCTTTTAACATAGGTCCCAGCAACGAAACCATTTTGTTGGTGCAAGTTTAATCAGACGAGGGTCCTTCTCAGGTTACCAACAAAAGGTACCATGTAGTCTAGAGCACTGGCATTTTCATCTCCTCCAAAGAGAAGAAGTCTCACCCAAAACATTGTTGAGATAGATAGATAGGGAAGGGTAGGGAAAATACTTAAGAGGATCCATAGAGCCTTCATGACTCATCCATGATCTTGCACAAGAGACATAAACAGTTCTAACACATATATGTGAAAGAATCGAACCTACCTACATTAAGAACAAGCATTTAAACACAAAACCATTGAGTAGAACTTATAAACCAGAAATAAGAACTATAATGCATAAGGAAAACACAAAGAGACACATCATATTTGAAAATTTAGGTCCTTCTTCATATTATGTTCAAAATATTTCTTTGATTACAGACTTAGAATTACACAGTAGTGCGTTGTGCAGACTCTTGACTCTGGACTCATATCGTAGAGCTCCAATTCTCAAACTAATAGATCAAATTCATTACAAACTCAAGACTCGACTTGACTCAACTCCCCACAATCAACTCGGAACCAACTTGTAATCAACTGAAAAACAAAAACAACAAAAACAATTTCAACAACCCTTTTACACTTATGTTCAGCCCTATATACAGTTGGGTTGTGTCTTCTATTTCGACTTGTGTGGTTCCTTGTTCTGCTGCAATCATTTTTTTCTTAGATGGCGTTGCACTGAATTTCACAACTTCTTTTTGTTTCTCTTTATCATCCTGTTGAATCTTGCACAACTTGTGCTCAGTCAAAACTTATGCAATTCCTTATCAAAAAATGAAGGGCCCAACACTCATCATCTTGGATAGGTGGAAGAGTGAAGGTGTCTGCATGTGGATGTTGAGGTACATGCAAGACACTTTCCTCAAATTGGACACTATGCTCAATGATGAGCCGGTCCAATGAAAAATCAATAAGCCGATATCCCTTCACACCATTAGGGTATCCAACAAAAATTCACTCAATTCTCTATGGATCAAGTGCATTCCTCTTTTTAGAGGGAATCCGGGCCCATGCACATGAACCAAAAATGCAAAAGTGGGCCACTTATGGTTTGAGGATGTTCCAAGCCTCGTAGGGGTTTTTATCCTTGACAGATCTATGAGGAGATCTATTTTGGATGTATGTTGCACAATTAATTCCTTCAGCCCATAGTCTCTATGGTAGTGACTTTGCATGCAACATGCAATATGCCATCTCCTTTAGAGATATGTTTTTCAGTTAAGAAACTCCATTTTGTTGTGGAGTATAGGGAACTGTGTGCTACAACTAAATCCCTGCCTCATGGAAAATATTATGGATCTCTTGATTTACACACTCTCCCCCGTTATCAGTTCAGAGGACTTTTATCTTCTTTTCAGATTGTGTCTCAACCAAGGCTTTGAAATCTTTGAGGTGTTGAAATACCTCAGATTTTTTCCTGAGAAAGTAGATCCAAGTAAAACGTGAAAAATCATCAACAAAAATGAGAACAAACCTCACTTTTTTGATGGGTGGATGCGGAAAAGGAACCATAAGGTCATTGTGGATCAAATATAAAGGTGTGGAATCTAACTGAGACTGTCCTTTGTTCAATTTCTCTTGAGGGTGTTTTCCGAGAACACATCCCTCACATACTCCCTTGGAAAAATGGATGTCTAGTAGACCATCAACTAATATTTGCTTGATAAGTTATTTCATGTATCTGAAATTCAAATGTCCAAACCTTTCATGCCATATCCTACTATTTTCATTAGCATGAGTAAGAAGTAAAGAAGAATCAGGTTCAATGAATTCAGAAAATGTATACAATCTAGAATGATGATTTACCTCGCCAGTAGAAACCCTGGAGTTGGTCTGCATGTCGTAGATGTCCACGGAATTTGGTGTGAATATGAATTTCTTTATGGTGCTAGAATTCGTCATCTGATACATAGAGAGAAGGTTGACAGAAATATTGGGAATGTGCAACACATTCTCGAAGCTTCCGTTGGTGATTTCAATCCTTCCTTTGTCGGTGACTTCGACCAAAGAGTTGTCCCCCATCAAAATAGGAGGACCTTTGCATGAATCCAAAGAATAATATACTACTTTTGAGTCATCCATGTGATGTGATTCTCTTGAATCAACGATCCAAGCATAGGGAGAGGAGTTGATGGAAATCAAGGCATGGCTAGAATTTCCTTTCCTGGAATTTGGATATTCTGGCTTCTTCTTCTTGACACCCTCGGGGATGCGATCTCCAAGGTTTTTCTTCTGAATTATTTGAGAAATAATATCTATTTGTTTTTGCATGCATGCGGATTCTGAATGGAATCATTTGTGACAATACGTGCATTTATCTCCTTTTCTTCCCTTTTCTCATTTGGATCCAGAGTCATCGGTGAAGGTTTTTGTGTACCCTTCCTTATTTGGATGTGCATGAGATTTATATTTACATTTATCTTTAGATTTCTGATATTTGTGTCTACCATCATGCACAGTGAGTGAATGCACCCTTGGGCCTTTGATTTTTCCCATGTTGATGAGCTTGGTTTTCTCTTGTGTCAGGGATTCGATAAAGTCCTCAAGAGAAGGCATCTTCCAGGTGGATCCAAAGGTGAATATAACAGTATGGAATGTGGATACAAATACAAAAAAGTCAGGACCAAGCTTGGAGAGAATGGTGAGAACCATTTTTTTCTCCTCCTTCGATTTGTCAACCCCACAAGCTTTGATTTGCGACAGTAAATCCTTGAATTTTGTAAATAAATCTCAGATATTGTTGAATATTTTTGGATCCAATGTCAGCAGATCCACCTCCTGCATGTGTCCCCTCATCTCATCCTATTTTCCAAAGAGCCCTTCCAAAATGGCCCAGGCTTCATTGGGAGTCTTACAAGAAGATATATGAAAAAGGAGATCGGGAGAAATAAGACTGCAAATTGTTTCGAGTGCCTCATCCATGCGATTTAAGCGCTTGGATTTTTCTATGGATGATGTTGGTTATGTATCTGTATTCAAGGTTAACCTGTACAACCCTCTGGTTTGAAGATGCATGGATATTTTCTCCTTCCATGCAAAATAGTTGTAAGGTGTAAGAATGAATTTTTTTTGGAATTCCATCTTTCCGTTGTCCTCAATCTTTTGTACCTACAAAACATTTTGGTGTAGGTTTTTATTAGCAGTCTGTCGGATATGATACCATGTAAATGTGTTGAAAATACACATAATATATCTATATAAACAATAATACACACATTTGTAGAGAGAATTGGAGAAAAAATAAGAAAGAGAGAAAGAATGAAAGAATTCTCATTAACCGTTATGAAAAATGAATAGTTTACACATGATATTCTCTGTATAAATCAATGAGTTCGATTGGAGGATAACCAATGTGCCATAGTGGTGGTATAGAGTGATCTTGACACACACCAGTAGTTATGGGAGTGAACCGCCACCTAGTCTAGTCTCTCAGGTAGTTACGGGAGTGAATTGCCACCTATTCTAGTCTCTCAGGTAGTTACGGGAGTGAACTGCCACCTAGTCTAGTCTCTCAGGTAGTTACGGGAGTGATCTGCCACCTAGTTGAGTTAACTAGTCAACTAGTCTTCAGTTAACTAAATGAACAAAGAGTAGTGAGGAGTTAACTCAGGGAATCAAGGCTAATGCACCAGTTTGGTGATGATACCAAGGAAAGGTCTAATTATCATGGTGATGATCCCAATGTTGTATGGTGACAAAACCAATGCAACATCTAAACTCAACTCAACTAGTCAAACTGAAGTGTCAACTGAAAGAGAATATTCTCCAGGTGGAATATTCTCCACTAAAATATAGGATACTGGATAATGACTAATTATGAATAATAAACAAGGAAATACCTTAGGAAAAATAAATCCTAGGTGTGTGTGAAGTAACTCCAACATGATTTTCTTGAAGAATTATTACTTTCTTCTGTCTTGACCCATCCAGTTTCAATCTGAAATGCATAATCAACTTCTATAATGTCATAATGATGCTCTTCATACCATGCTTCCACTACACACTCTGATATCAATAATGGGGCTGTTATCTCGAAACTGTAGGACTAATCTTTGGAGATGTTATCACTCACTCCATGTATACCCTATGTCTTTATTTATAAGAAAAAATAGCATCTCGATATATCAATTTACATAGATTAGGTCATCTCACTATGTACTTCTTTATCTTAACATTCTTCAGTCATGACCTTCGATCCTCTTGTGGAATATTCTTGACGTAACATTATGTCCTCAAGTTTCTCTGTTCTTTCTTGATATTAGGTCCAAACACTTTCATATTCCATAAAACCTTCCTTATTCCCATGCTTTGAATCTCCATATGAACCTATGGTTCATGCATTATCATGTATTTCAAATTCCTCTCCACACCTATCATTCACATTTGATGTGCAAAAATTGTCACCTAGAATGTCTTCCTCGAACAAGAATTTCATTGGGGTTTTCCAAGCTACTGATTGAACCCAACATATGATCCAATAAATTCTTATAGATCTAAAATGTAACATGAATAATTTTCTTTGTCCATATTTATTCTATCTGTAGACATCTCTAGAATTTTTTTTTTTTTAAAATGTAATCATTACATCCTAAAACAAGCATACAACAAATTATGTTAGCTAGAACCATAATATATCATTTTGGTAATATATGCATAGTTTTCCTTTTATGGTCACCAACAATCTTATTTATAACTTCCTCTTATCTAATATCCTATATCATTAATTATGGTCGAATACCTGGAATCCTCTTTCCAAGACCTTTCCAATGATTGCTTCATTGCTCAATTATGAGAAAGTTATGGAAAATTGAAAATCGTCTTTTCTATGATGTAATCTTTGTACAACCGTTCTTCTTTCACAAAGAAAATTTTTCTCTTGGACCCTTTCTAGATCCTATCATAAGGTTCACTAGAATTATTACTTATTTAGGTGTAGGTTTGAACAAATCAAAACCCCACAGGTTCCCTTTCTAAGCCCCTTTTCTTCCTTAAAAACAAATAATTTTCGGGCACTAGCCCTTTTTCTTTGGCCTCCAATCACATGTGACCAAGGTCTATGACGAGGCACTAAATGATAGGTTCTTATCCATAGCTTCAAGACTTCAGGGATCTAGAACTTTGGGTTTCATAGGTTTCTCCTTCACCATCCAGTATTTCCTCCAAGTGTCGAAGTAGCGAACTCTCAGAGGGTACTTCTTCAGAGCTTTGGGGCTTCTAAATATAACATCCATTATTTCCTCTGAATGTCGAACCGGTGAATTTCTCTAGATATTTTCTCTTCAGAGGTTTTACCTTCGTCTTATCATGTTTTACTCGAATTGACGAACTCCTGGAGTCTCGTCAGTATCCACGCACCAGGGGGATGCTACGTGGCATAATTAAGGAGAGGACACATAGCTCAATCTGATGGATGAAACATGTCATGTTCTAACTAGTACAAATTGCATGTGGAAAAAATGAATAAGGTTGACACGTGGTATGTGAAAAGTGAGTCCACATCACCCTAGGTGATGTCATCATGTTGCGTCACATCCAACGCTTCAGCACTTCGTAACTCTAGGATTCATAGGATTTCACACCATATAACTTTATAACACTCGAACTCTGAACTGGAAAACTTCTGAACCATCGCTCTCTAGATATTTATTACTTTGGTGCTCCAAAGCTTCATGCTTCGGAGAACTTCACAACAAAACACAACAAATCTCTTGGATGTCAAATTACCGATCCAATCCACATCACTCTAGCTGATGTCATCCTGTTGCATCACTTTAGCACTCTGAGACTTCAGCGAATTACACATCAGAGCACATAAAAACACCCAAAATCTGAAATTTCTGAGTTCACTTAGTTATGTTGGCAATCAATTAGGTGGTGACACATGGCCCCACTAACAAGCAACCCATGTTAGGCCACAATTGGTACAAAAGACTTGTCAAAGGTATGAAACACGATAATACATGGCAGGCTTAGGGTAGGTCAACGCCACCTTAGGTGACATCATCCTGTGACATCACATTGATGCTCCATAACTTCGGCACTTCAGAATTCGAGAGATCCCACTCCAGTACACACTATAACTCTTGAACACAGAATTTACAAACAGTTGTTTGCCAGAGCTTCAGGACTTTGGGACTTTAAGGCTCCAGGACTTTGGAGGTTTTCTCTATTGAACTGCACCCAACCCTCAAACTGTCGAACGTCAAAATTTTGAATAGGATGATCTACGGATGCGTGTCTCCAATAATGGATAGTCCATATTGGTTCCAGACTTTAGAGAAAACAAATTTCCCTGAATCCCAAAATTTCTGAACCAATTGGGAAATCCAATGGTCCTCCTTCTCCCAAATGATATACAACATAGATTCGCTCCTGGATTTCGGAGCTTCATGGATTTTTCCTCTTTTATGACAAATAACATTAAACAATCAGAGTGGAGAAGTCTTGAATGACTTCGGTTCTTAACCACGATGCTCCTTTTTCGATATCTGACGTTCATGAAGGGTTTCCCTTCTCCTGAATAGATACAATGACTCAAATTTATTTTTTTGGCCCATAACCATGGTTATTGTGGTTTCCTTCCTCTGTTGTCTTTCTTGAAACGCTAAACATACAAATCTTATGAGCACAGTTAAGGTGTTCCCTCAGTTCCCTCCTGGCACTCATGAATGCTCTGAAGTTTGACTTTTTTCCATTTCAACAACAATTCATTTTGAATGTTTTCTTCAATTTACACTTATGCAACCCATCCAGGCTTAGTGTTGAAAAATGGAGCTCTGATACCATTTTGTAACACCCCCAACAACCCAGTTTGGGTCGTTCTACCTCATAAAACCACTCTTTCTAAGTTTTTCTACTAATTTTGTAGCATAACCAACCATAGACATGTTGGTCTATGCCCCACAGAACTCTTGCAAAACATCATACATATAAAACTTAATAGACAATTACATTCTGTGAATACACAAATTAATGCAGAATAACAGTAACCCTACACAAACAACATATACAGGAAATACTCCTCAATATAAAATGTGTACAAATACACATAATGTAAATGAACATATAAATGTTACTTATATTTTTATAGATGACCACCAAATGCGTTCAGACCTTCCATGAACCTCCCAACCTTAGACCATGTTTCCCATCACTCTAAGTAGTGGGTCACCCCCGAGCTAGGACTCAACTCCACCCGGGTAAAGGGATATCTAGGTGAGGCTACCACAATAGGAAGTTTCACAATCAACATGAAGGATTTCATCCCAGGATCCAACCCATACTAACAACCTACAACCTCTCATTCCCCACATGCTTGTCCCACCCCAGGAAGTGTTCCCATTCTCTGCTCAATAGTCCTTCGGCTAACCCACTTCCCTTCCCGAGCTTTAGCAATAGGTCGGATAGGAATTATCATACCACTATGGCTACATTTGAGCTCCCTCCAAGAAAATCACTTCCCCAACAACCTCTCTCACTTGGAGAGAGTTTATCACAGGACTACGAACTTTCTTTTTCTTTCCTAGCAAACTCTCTCACCTGGAGAGAGTTACTCACATGGCTAACAACCTTCTTCTTCAATCAACAAGCCTAACAACCCACCTCTTCACCCCCACTCCTAGTCAACTATCAATATACTTAGGTGAAGGCAACAACCAAAAATGGGTAAGGACACAGAAGATGGCAGCAAGCCATGCTCAATTAAGAAACTACATTGGTAGCGAGAGCCAACTGTTAAGTCACGGTACAGGTTCAGAAAATGTACAGTGCATTGCGCTTCATAAGAAAAGTACGAGATATCTCAAATGTTTGTAGGTTTGATAGGTGCATGAGTAATGAAAATTTCAACGGTGGAGAGTATGGTTTAATGCATGAATGGTCAAATCCCCCCCAATAATGATGAGTTTTCCAAATATAACTAAATGTCCCAAATTGGACACATGTCTTCATGAAGCTGCATGAGCTCCACTTATAATTTTTTCCCTTCCCATAGGAACTTAGGATAACATAGTTTATGTCCAACCTTAGTTTTTAGGATATAATAATATAATATTATTCCCTTAGAGATAAGCCCTCTATCTTAGACCCTTTTCTAGGATATTAGCCCCTCCCTTTGCCTACCTAGTGTAGTTTATCCCCACATTATCTTTTATCATGATCGGTCTACATGAAATGATGTATTATATTAATTATATGAGTATTTACATATACAAAAATAGGCTCTCTGTCCTTTAGCATCTAGGCTCTCCAACCTAATCATCACATAAGCCTCCTAGCTTATAATCACTTGGCTCACTATCCTATAAAATAGGTTACATTTATAATTATAACTAGGGCTCTGTATTGGGATATTACAATGGAGGTCATTGACATCAGAACTCCTCCTCATGAAAGTAACCCTACTTTCAAAAGACCCATGAGGTAGCTTAAGGATGCAAAAGATAAAATTGACAAGTTGAAAAAGAAAGATTTTGATTCCCAAATTAAGCTAAAGGAGATGTTAGATCTATATGAGGAGAACATTGATAATGATAGGTTTATGGCTAAGAGGTGTTTTCCCCTTCACAGGAAACTCAAAGAATGTATATAGGCAGAAGAGCCTGCCAAGCTGAAATCATAAAATTAAAAGAGACTTACAACCTTTCAGAGAAGAAGTGGAAAAAATGAATTTAGATATGTTGGATAAGGTGTCTTCTAGAAGGAGTACCAGAACCAAAATATGATTACAAGATGATGTTGGCAGTAGGCTGAAGTGGAAAGAAGGATGATCGTGGGGAAATAAAGCATGCAGAAATCGAAGCAACATCTAGAAGGAAGAACAACACGTGCACGAGAGGATGACCTAACGTCAGTAGGGTTAGGGTTTTGGTAATGTATTGTAATGGATGAAGAGACAAATATGTATAAATATCGATACAAAGGTATTATAGGTTGTGGTTTTTCACGGATTTTGTAGTTGTTTCGATTTAGTTAGTAATCAGTTTACATTTTGTTGTATGACCTGTTTTGTAAGCTATTGAGCTAGAGGAGATGATAGAAGGTAGATCTTGAGGATTAGATCACAAGCTAAGGATCCTGGTGCGATCTAGTTCACCTCATATAGATCTTACCTATCTGAGGAGAGTTGTAAGCACATGGCGTACAGATACAAAACTATCATAATAAAAGAAATCTAAGAGCCAAATCTTTGTGGATGTAACCCAAGAGAGGGTGAACCATAGTAATATTCATGTAATTTGATGAATTCATGCCTATATTTATCCTCTTTTCAGTAGTGATTTTTTATGCTTGATGAATGAATGAATTATTATATTGTTTGTTTAAATATTGTTCACGATACTGAGGGAACAAGCTATTGAAATTACTGCATAGTTGTGAATAATAGTATGTTACATTTACCAGTTCTAATAATGGTTCAATGGTTGAGTTCTCATATCTCATACTCAATACTAGGCTGTAAACACCTGAGTCTTGTAGTCACCCATTAAAGCTATCTCGGGTGAGACTGCGCAGTGCATTTTGTGTGTTGTGTTGCCTTCTAGTTTACCAGGAGGGCCAATAGTTTTAAAGGCTTTGTTGGACACCCGAAAGATATGAAACCTAGGTCAATAACTCAGATGACATAAAAGAAGATATATCCAACAAATGGTTTCGTTGTTTTTGATAGGAACAAGAGAGGATTGGGTAGATAAGATAAGTCGAACATTTGTCGGAGGCATATTAAGAAAAGGTTAGGGTAAAGACCAATGAGCCATTAGAATGGAATGTTGAGACCATGGAATCCCACAAAAGAAAATATCGAAAGTTGGTTGAGAAAAAAAGAGCTATATTTTTCACAGAAAGACAATATAAACCCTAGAATAACACCTCACAAATATATTGAGAAATACATATTTACTGATTTGCATGAACAATTTTTCTACGATTTTCCGCATCTACTGTAGGAGTGGATACTAAGGTTGAAGGATAACCATGCAACAAATGAGATTCAACAGTTAGATTGGACCTCAATACAGCTTGAGAACTTACAACAGGTGAACAACAAGTTCACTGGCGTAGTAGAATTTTGGCTTGACAATATTGTGGCAGGGTTTATAACAGAGTTTGTAGTTGACACAATGAAGTCATGTAGTGCAGCGGAGAAAGAATTTCTACACGGACCTTGAGGAATGTACTACATTCGATCACTATATACTTCTATTAAGATACTTCAATATAACAAAGGTGTAATGACAATGTAATCAGACAGCTAAACTTCACTACATGGATGGGGGAAGGGGGGAAGCACTGACAGAAAGAGGATAAATGGAAGGAAGAAAGGATAAGGGCAAGAAGGAGGAACCCTTGGACCCAATGATGATGGAAGACGACCAGATCAAGTGGATATTGGCATCAATGGGAAAGACGTGTTGCAGAGTACACTACCAATACAAGGTGAATACCAAGAAGAGATCCATAGCCGCAAGAGAAGGCTTGGTGAGTGATGAGGAAGAGGTAGAGGATCTTTGGGCTGTGGAGCAGATTGAGGAAATCCCATGTGCAACATATGAGAGGAAGACGAGAGGTCCAACAGCAGGAGGAGAAGGCTTCCATCCTATCCATATTAATGTCAGTGTGGAACCCATAAACCCATGTACGACTAATACACCAAAGATAACAACACCATTTAGACAACCGAATTTCAGAAGCAGTTAGACAGTAGGAAGTAAATCTACACAAGAAATAACAATTGGAGAAGCCAGTTCAGGTAGCACTAGTCAGGTATCTACACAACGTGGAGGTAGTAGTTCATCATTAAAGATGGAAGGACATGAACCCACCATCAGATTACAATAATTTCGAGGAGAAGCAACAAAAGACCCTGAGAAACATTTGTTCATTTTTGAAAATATCTAAGAAGAAAAACAAATCACTGATGAAGATACTAAACTTGCACAACTAGCTATTATGCTAAGAGACTGCGCACTAGATTGCTACACGAGTCTAGACAAAAATAGTGCCCCTTGGATGGCAAGCACAATGGAGACATTAAGAAGTTACTGATAAATGAGTTTTAGAAGACAAGATTAGAGGATCAATACATGAATGAGATTATTGAAATAAGACAGAAACTGAGAGAGTCTGTATGGGAGATTGATCAAAGATTCAAGAGACTCAAGGGAAAGATAAAATGCCTCATGATCGAGATGTAGAATCGACACCTATTTTTCAATTCACTACTTCCACACTTAAAATAACCTTTACGACAACAAAAATTTCAGACGTAGGCAGAGGCTCTATAGTTAGCCTTGCAATTGGAAGAAAACCAGTACCAATAGAAAGACCCAACTATTGAAGAATTGAGAGAGGATTTGAAGAATCTAACGTTTCAGCTTAACCAGAATAAGAACAAGGACAAACAAGAAGCCATTTGGTGTACCACATGAAGGACAAAAGGACACCACAAGAATGAATGTCCAACATTCGTATAGTATATGGAAACAAGAATGCCAAATTTGTTACCACCAGGAGGACTATGGTGCAAAATCTGCAAGAAACTGGGTCATGACCCTTATCACTTCATGATGATGCAGAAATACCAGACAGTCCCAAAGAGATCATATTTCACCTTTTTCAAGTTAGTAGGCCACAACGACAAAGATTGTAGAACTATGGAGATGATGCTAGAAAAGACATCAGATGCATATAGAGTTTAGGAAGAAATGATGACTGGGCAAGCAGTGCCATAATTTAGTCAAGTCCCGGCTCCACACAACACTGCATAGCAGCAGTATAATACTGTGCAACCACCATACAATAATGCACAGGCACAGTACAATATGACACACCCTCAGTACAATACCACATAGTATAATCAAGCACCTCAGTATAACGCATCGCGAGGAGATCGAGCAGGCTACATAGGAGGAGGAAAATCTAGAGGAGGTTTCAGATGAGGTAGAGGACCGGTCACATGTCACAATTGTCAACAACTGGGACATTATGCAAAGGGAATGTCTGCTTCCACCAGCGAATTGTATTCATTATCGCGCATCAGATCATGACACAGAATAATGTCTAAAACTACTAGTAAAGATACAGGAAAAGAGGAACAGAACAACCAGAACATTCAGTGGATCTCAACCGAAGCAAGGGATTAAGGATGAAACATCAATATCGTTATTCGTGGAGGAGATAAAAAAGGAAATGACGTGGTTGGACAAGTACCAGTGAAAAATCAATGGGTAAAGAAGAACACTGAACTAAGGAATCATTTCAACGCGCAGAAGGAAAAGGATATCTTTAAAGAAGCTAGACAAGAATTTCATAAGGAAGACATAGTGTTGACTTCAACTGCACAACATAAAAAGGAAGCACCAAAATACGAGATGCCGCCATCATTGGATGATACCAACGAGATGCAACCCATAGGACAAGTAAGTACAATCAAATGCTTTATGAAATCATGTGTAACGGTATTAAGTGATCCATCATCTGTGAAAATATTTCAAAACATATTATAAAAATGTAGCATTGAGACGGAAGGAAAGATAGAACCAAAGACAATCAATCACCTACACATGAGAAGAAGAACAAGTAGGGAGCTTATACTGAATAGTAATATTGGGGATTTCAATATGGGAGACATTATACTGGATCTAGGATATGAAGTTAAAGTATTACCAAAGAAGACATGAAAGTGCATGGGAGATCTGACATTAGGATACTCACCTATTCAATTAAAATTGGTAAACCAGCACAGAGTCTTACCAATAGGTAGACTGAAAGGAGTGACATTCAACCTAGATGGAGTGCACACTAAAGTATATTTCAAAGTCATTGAAATAGTATATGACACAACACCTTACCCAAAATTGCTTGGTTTGGATTGGGTGTTTAAAAACTGGGCCATAATCAATTTGAAGACTAGGAAAATGACATTTGAGTTAGTAGAATACAAGTTCATCGTGCCATTATACCCATCTAAAGGGGAGAGGTTTGTAGAACCTACTTGCCTAGACCTAGAGAAAATCGACCAATTATACAGAACAACTGTGCGCGATGAGGATTACGTAAACCTAGCTGGAGATGGGCTACTCAGTTGGAGGAGCATTACTTCATGTGCAACAAACTTAGACACCAGTTTAGAAAACTGGCAGCAAAGGCTACATGAAGTATCCACGAGAATATGTGAAAGAATAGACCATGCAATAAGATGGGTAGAAACAAAAATAAGAGAACCACCTAGTTTCCACGGAATAAATGATTTGGAAATATTCTTGACACAATATGAAGACGCAGTGTTAGAGAACCAAAGACTATTAGCAATTGATTTAGCACTCAAGGCCACACCTGCAAGATGGTGGGGTGCGCACAAGGATACCATGCCAGATTGGTACCAATGTAAGAGGCTACTGTGCATAAGGTTTAGCGCAGATCAAAAAAACAACAAACAAGGGAAGTACGATGGAAACGGTGCATGAACATAACATGTGGAGGCGTGTAGAATGCTATGGAAAATGACACCCCCGGAGGAATGGCCTCATCACTTCATACATACTCTAGAGGGAATACCAGGGAACTGGTATACAAACCAAGAGTTGCGCAAAGGAATTGCGACATGGATGGCATTGCAACATAATTTTACGATCACATTTTCATTCGAACATGAAAACCCCAACATAGATGAAACTCTAAAACAGATAAGAGGAGTAATATTTATCACATAACTAGATATAGAAGTTATCACAGAAGAGAAACAATGGAATAAACAAATAGTTAAGGAACTATTGTCATGCTATCATGTACAAGAGGAAGCACTAGACGAAGATGATCTGTGCGACATTCATATTGAAGAAGAAGAAGGAGAAAGAGATGTCGAAGGACCACCCATAGAATCATAATTCATTTCTGTGCCGATCAAAGGAAAGAAAGTTAACATTGGGATAGTTGAGCATCCCAAAATGGCTAACATTGGAGACTACTGGGATGAGAAAACAATAGAAAGCACCACATAGTTATTGGGTGAATACAATAGCTTGTTTCCCACAAAATTTATAGAGATGAAGGGTATAGTAGGATAATTAGGAGATATGAAGATACCACTCAGACCTGAAGCGAGACCTATCAGATAGCGACCCTACAAGCTTAACCAAATATATAAACAAAAATTCAAAGCTGAGATCGACAAGATGCTCGAAGTCGGCATCATAAAATAGGTTGAGGAGTCAGAATGGATAAGTCCGATGGTAGTTTAGGACAAGAAGAAAGGAGGGATCAAGATATGCATCGACTTAAGGAAGTTGAACAATGCATGCCTACATGACCCATTCCCTACACCATTCATAGACAAAGTGTTAGAGAACACGGGAAGACATGAATCTTACTCATTCACTGATGGGTTCTTAGGCTACCATCAGATTAAGATAGCACAGGAGGAAAAATACAAGACCACATTTGAGATAGAATGGCGATCTTACCAATACATAGTCATGCCGTTTGGACTGAATAATGCACGAACAATATTTTCCATAGTAGTGATTGTTGCATTTAAGGAATTCATCCACCACTTTCTTGAAGTATACCTGGATGATTGGATAGTCTATAGTTTATTGAAAAACCATGTGGAAGTTTTACGGTTGATGTTAGAAAGATGTAGACAGTGTCAGATATCACTAAACATAAATAAATTTATATTTGGAAAACCATTTGGGATACCATTAGGTCATATAGTATGTAAACAAGGTTTGATAGTAGATCCTGCAAAGATCGTAGTCATTGTTAACTTACCACCACTAAAACCAGTCCGTCAACTAAGAGAGAAGTTGGGACACATAGGTTATTACAGGAAATTTATCAATGGATATGCATAGATCACTGCATCTATGGAAAAGTTGTTAAGAAAGGATATGACTTTTCAGTGGAATGACGAGTGTCAACACGGTCTGGATACCTTGAAGGAAAATATGGTCACCGCGCCAATACTAGTATTTCTAGACTAGGAGAAGACATTCCATGCCCATGTAGATGCATTCGCAATAGAACTTGGAGCTATCTTGGCATAGCTAGGAGTGGGAGACTTGGATCACCCGATCACATTCATGAGAAGAAAGTTATCAGACTTTGAAAATAACTATAACATGACCGAAAGAGAAGGCCTAGCTATGGTCTATGCACTTCAGAATTTCCGACATTACTTATTGGGAAAACACTTTAAGATGTTCACAGATCACTCAGCCCTAAAATACCTAGTGAACAAGCTATTGTTGGGTGGGAAAATTAGTCGATGGTTACTACTATTCCAAGAATTTGACTTTGAAGTCATAGTCAAACTAGGAAAATTGAACGCAGGACCTGATCACCTATCAAGGGTCACAAATGGAGAAGAACCTATGAACTTAGAAGATAACTTTCTGGATACATAGTTATTCTCAGTATAGATTGCTGATGAATACTTCGTAGATATCATTTAGTACTTTAGTACAGGTACTGTGCCACAAGAATATAACACCGCACATAAGAAAAACCTAGTAGTCTATGTTGTCGACTATCAACTAATTGCAGGACACCTATACAAAATGGGCGTAGATAGAATTTTGTGAAGATATGTGTTAAAGCACGAAAGACCAATATTTTTAGCAGAATCCCACAAGGGAATAGAAAGAGGGAATTATGCAGGTAAAGATACCACACATAAGGTATTGTGCATAGGACTTTGGTGGCCAATGATTCACAGAGATTTAAAGGAATACTTTCAAACATGCAATGTTTTTCAAAGGGTAGGCAAACCCAACAGAAGGGACGAGATGACACTATGACCACGAGTAACATTACAGGCATTTGATAAGTGGGAAATAGAATTTGTGGGACCAATCAAACCACCAGAAAAAATAATAGGGCCTCAGTACATTATCACCACAATGGAATACTTAACAAGATGGGCAGAAGCCGCACCAGTGAAGGATTGCAGTGCATAAACAACAATGCATCTTCTATTTGAACAATTAATCCCTAGATTTGGGTGCCCAAGAATTTTGATGAGTGACCAAGGAACGCACTTCATAAATAGTACCATATATGCTATGACTAAATAATTTGAAGTCCATCACCAGAAGCACACACCGTATCATCTACAGGAAAATGGAACAGTGGAAGCCTTCAACAAAATTCTGGAGAACACACTGACGAAGATTTGCAACGTCAACAAGGATGACTAGTACCTCAAAGTACCAACAGTATTATGGGCATATAGGACTACATGCAAAAATTTGACAGGTTACATGCCATTTAAACTAGTTTATGGCCAAGAATCATTGGTTCCATTAGAGTTTTTAGTACCAAGCTTGCGCGTAGAGACAATCACACAAATGATAGAATGAGGCGCAGTACAAGAGAGACTGAATCAATTGCTGACCATGGAGGAAGACCGAATCTTGGCAGGATTCCACGAACAAGTTCATAAAGAAAGAGAAAAATCTTGGCACGATAGACACATCAAGAAGAAAATGTTTAAGGAAGGAGATCTATTGTTGATGTATGTCAACAAATTGTTTTAGCACACGGGAAAGCTCAGAATGCATTGGTTAGGACCATATGAAGTAAAATATGTCACAGATGGAGGAGATATATAGTTAATGGATTTATCAGGCGCAAAACTCACAGGGATGATCAATGGGAGCTGACTAAAGCTATACAAAGACAGTTGACAATCCACTGCGCAATAAAAAAAAATAAAAAAATCGAAAAAGAACGAAAAGGAAAAAAAACCAAAGAGGGCGCAGGGAGCCAGAGGTAGAAAGGCCACGCAAAGTAGAAACACAACCCCAGAGAGAAGAAATACAATGGTCACATCCAAAGGGAAACAAGTGGGAAAATGCAGAGGAGGTAAAAGAAGGACGACATGACATCACTATGCAGAATTAAAGGATGGCAAGGATCGATGGGATGCCACATTAATTGTGCCAATAGAACATGACACAATAAGAGTAATGGAAAGTGTGAAACTTCCAAAGAAGCATTGAACTAGTAATCAAGGTGGATTAAACCCATAATCATGGAAGTGTCCTTGACAAGCTTCATGGGAAAGCCATAGAACACACGGGCGAGGGATCCAATAGTCTATTCACGAAAAGAGAATAGAGGCAAATAAACAGAGGCTAAATATCATAGTGTGAGTTCACAAAGATCACAGAGACCATTTGAATCTAGCAGACACTTAACATCCATCGCCATGGCACCGCCTAAGAAAGAAAAAGTGAACCAGACCGCTAGGAAAACCAAAGTTCAAACCAGGTCATGAGGACAAGCCGAAGAAGGTGAACAACAACCACTGCAAATCATCAATTTCGATGAAATCCCATCCCCATAGACGATATCGATACAATCAACTTCGATACTGGAGGAAATTCAAGAGCCAACAACAAAGGCCATGAATGTAGATACGCCAGAAACGACACATGAGCCACAGAACCAGTAAGTAGAAACCCTAAAGGAGATGCAAGAAGAGCATACAGAGGTAGCTCTGAAATTCAATGGCATGACGTTGAAGCCGACAACAACAGTTGAGCCATATGAGTCTCAAACGACCATCTCAAAACACCCAGCATGGGACACGGTTGAAGATGTCTCGGCTTGGCCGGAATGGTATATAGAGGAACAATCAAACGTTGCTGGAACTTCAAGCCAACCACCATTGGCAAAGAAAGACAAGATATAGATACCCAGGTCACCTCGCAAGAAACCTGCAACAAAAATCATTCTACCATGCATACCAGAAGGGGTACAACTAGGACGAGAGCTATTGGGTCCTATCGATAAACTCAAATACTTTGACCATGTTGTAGTAGACGAAGCCAAGTTTTTGGAAATTGCAAAGAGGGTCTTTATCCAAACTATGGGCACAAATAGGGTTGGAAAACCAATCGAGCAGCCACTCCAATGGATAGTTGGGCTACAGAAAACGAGAATTTTAGGTTCGTTGGACTTACCACATTTTGGAAAAGGTCAGGATGCAACCACATGTGTCAAATAGCTTCTACAAGTCACACATGGAGGGGATATATGGTTGGAAAAGCCCATCCCCATAGTCGTTGAACTTATTGCAAACATAATAGGGTTACCAATTCAGGGAATGGATCCCACGTTGTTTATGGATGACAAAACCAAGGAGAAAGTTCTAGAAGAAGAGATAAAGAAGAAGTATGACACCGAAATGTGGACAAGAGGGATCATCATCAGGAGGATCAATGATGCAGCCAGACAATTGGGCACGAAAGTCTTAGCCTGCAAGCTACTAAGAAAATTCCATAGGGAGGAAGTCCCAACTGGAGTTGTTGCAGTTGCAACCCAATGCATAGAAGGCACCTCAATGAATTGGGTGTCATACCTCTTGAACTTATCCCTATATGACTTCAAGGATATGAAAGATATAGGAACAGAGATTCACTACTCATGGCTGATCATGCTCATAGCCTTCATGGGTTGGAGGGAACCAAGGTATGTAATGTTTTGTACCAGACCCAAACCAAACTAGGGAAAGAGCTATTCACTACTAAAGGCTATGGAGAGCGCTAGTCTGAAGAGGATGGACGGATCCATATTCGAAGGGTACCTACATGACCTATAGGAATCCATCTCCTAGATGTGGAGAATCACACCAAAAGTTGTCGCACGATATGCAGACATCGCCACTTTCCAGGCTACACAACACACAATGTGGATACAGGCAAGGAGGGACACAGATAAAAAGTGGCTACAAATGTGTTACTACATCACCGAGGGAGACATTGACATGGTCATAAATGAATGGGCCTATGAATGGAGAATCCCAACTATTACCCAGGAAGTACCTAAAAGAACAATAGAAGAAGAGGCAGAGCAGGGAGAAAAATAGCCTCCTGAAATCTAAGTGCCCAAGAGACCAAGAATGGGTCAAGGAAAGACAACACAAATAGACGAAGGGCCAAAGAATATAGGGACCAATAAGGGGAATAAGGAGAGTAAGTAGTCATCCAAGGAACAACATAAAAAGTCCAAGCCCACACAAGATACAACAACAAATCCCGACACAGAGGAACTAGAGGGAAGCAAGAGGCCATCCACACAGACAGGAGGTGCGCACAATAAATCAAATGCACAACAAACACCGCTAGAATATACGATCATGGATGATGATGGGGAAAGGATCACCAGAATGATCCAGGATTGTCTATCTGAGGAATTCGACCATGCTTCACGCAACAGGGACAAGATCCAAGAGGAGTTAGCAGACATGTGAAAACTCATCAAGAAGATTAGGAAAAAGCCGATAGCAAGAAGTAGGGGAATCAAACCATCAACACCAGAGGTAGAAGGAAGAGTGCAACAAGAAGAAATAGAGTCAGTCCAGGAAATACTACAGCCACACGTAACATTCCACATCGACCCTAGTATGTTGTGTATGGATGAAATTGTAGGGAATACATCCTTGAAGGACTTAAGAAAAATCCAACTTCTGTTGACAAGGATAACATCAGGAGCGCTACATAGGTTGCAAGTGAGTGTAAACCACAAGTTAAAGTCTCACACACATAGAGACTTAACCGAATTGAAGAAGGAAACAAAGAAGTGAGACGTACTGGAAATAGTATATGAGAAGGATAAATATGAGACCTAGGAGGAAAGGGAGCGCATAAAAGGATTGGAGCAGAAAGTGGCAGGAGCTTATGAGAATATTCTACAGGCTGCGCAGAGTGAGGCAATCATAGTAGTAGACAATATTGATCTGATTGTGCAGGAAATTGATCATTACTAGAAGGAGATCGAGTATCTCTGAGAAAAACTCATACCAACCACTCCACCAACATTCAAGGAGAAAAGGAAGCAGGAAGCAACAACGCAGTTGTAGGAGATAGAACAACAGGTTAGCACAGCAACTGACTTGTTTGATAAATTAGCGCAGCTTTGGACTAGGTTGGAGGAGGATCAACAGGTCCACAAATGGGACATGGAATAATAAAGTATCAATGCCACAATCCAAGAGCTAAAGAAAAAGTAGAAGACAATACCAATCATAGAACATGTCAAAGGGATGCAGGACATGAAGAGATTGCAGGTAGAACTAATCACTGTTCAAACCCAAAAATAAGAGCGATAGGCTCAAATGGAAACATTACAAGAGTGGGTAGCAGAAGTCTTGGCATAGGAAGAGGAAGCTAAGACACAGATTGCAGATACCCAGGAAGAATGTGCAGGATTGATCAACGATGAAGTTGCAGTCCAGGTAGTGGACACAATCAAGGAGAGTACTACACAAGCATAAACACAAGTAGTAGAGCTCAAAGAAAAGTTCTAGATGATCACCAAGGAGATCGAAGAAGCTCAGAAGGATTAGGTGGCTCAGGAAGAGCCACATGTCAGTGTTGGGGGCCTGTTGGCAGCAGGCCGAAGTGGAAAGAAGGATGACCGTGGGGAAAGAAAGTGTGCAGATAGCAAAGCAAAAACTAGAAGTAAGAACAACATGCACATGAGAGGAATACCTAACATAAGGAGGGTTAGGGTTTTGTTAATGTATTGTAATGTTTGAAGAGCCAAAGATGTATAAATACCGATACATAGGTATTATAGGTTGTGGTTGTTAATGGATTTTGTAGTTGTTCCTACTTAGTTAGTAATTGATTTACATTTTGTTGTATGGATTGTTTTGTAAGCTATTGAGCTAGAGGAGATGAGAGAAGGTAGATCTTGAGTATTGGATTGCAGGTTGAGGATCCTAGTGTGATCTAGTTCACCTCATATAGATCTTACCCATCCGAGGATATTTGTAAGCGCATGATGCAGATACAGAACTATCATAATGAAGGAGAGCTAAGAGCCAAATCTTTGTGGACGTAGCCCAGGAGGGGGTGAACCACGGTAATATTTGTGTAATGTGATGAATTCATGCCTATATTTATCCTCTTTTCAGTAGTGATTTGTTATGCTTGATGAATGAATGAATTATTATATTTCTTTTTTAAATATTGTTCACGATACTAAGGGAACAAGCTACTGAAATTACTGCATAGTTGTGAATAATAGTATGTTACATTTACCAGTTCTAATAATAGTTCAATGGTTGAGTTCTCATATCACATACTCAATCCTAGGCTATAAACACCTGATTCTTGCATCCACCCATTAAAGCTATCTCGGGTGAGACTGCGTAGCACATTCTGTCTGTTGTGTTGCCTTCTGGTTTACTAGGAGGGCCGATAGTTTTAGAGGTTTTTTTGGACACCCGAAAGATATGAACCCTGGGTCAATAAATTAGATGACATATAAGAAGATATAACCAACATATGATATTCCACATCAACATCATTTGTTTCATGGTTTTGTATGCAATTACAACACTAAGTGATGGTTTTGGATTTTGAGTTAAAATTAGGATCTTTTATGTTTTCTCCAAAGTTATTTTAGGTTGTAATGAGTTTTCATCATTTTTGGAATCTCTATCCTACTTCTGGTTCAGATTTTAAAGGTTTTGAATATTTTTACAACAAAATAGGATGCTACAAGAAATTTTGTAGTGCTTGGACTCACTGGTGTTGTGAACTGGGTGTTTTAGTAAAGTTTGCAGCACTGACGTTGTGAACTGAGATCATTAATATTTTGAAGGCAAGAAGGATTGCCAGGTGTCAATATGAACTCGTACCAACACTCAGAGGTTTAGTTTCACATTAGAAGGCCACCTTCCTCAAGGATTTGCATGTTGTAAAGCAAGATCACCAGTTGTTAAGGATTTGTTCAATACGTTGCCAACACTTTCCTACAAAACAACAATTTGTTATCTTCTTGTTGTACACTTGTTTCCATGCTTCCCTTAGGAATGGATTCCTATGAATATGTTAAGGAGAAAATGGTAGAGGTTTGTTTTGATATTTTTTTTATTTAAGATGCATTGTAATGACAGATGAGGTTTGAATGTTTGAATATAAAACTCTTATCTTTAGTCTCTTTTTGTAACACCATTTTTTCTAATGTATGGACTAGACTTCAGAATATTTTAGTTGTGAAAAATTAGTCCTTTTCCTATTGCCATTTATTTTCTTTCTCACTTTGGTATTAATCTCTGGTGAAGGATTCATCATGATGCTTGTTTCTTTATTGCAGTAAATTATTTATTTTGGTATTTTATGCAAGTTGATCAAAGTTCTTTTCTCTTTGGATTATGAAGTATTATTCAAATGAGTTTTCATCCATATGTGTTCCAACAATACCTGATGTAAAAAAATACACATATTTCATTTCCCTTTATAAGTATTCCATCCTTCATTTATATCTATTGAACATGGATTTGAAGATATTCAAATCCTTGTTGGTGTGTATTTCATGGAATATTTGTGATTGACATCATTAAGTGAGTTTCACATCCATTTGCCACATTTTTTAAAACATTATTATTCACATTCTGATGGGTATTAGGCTTACATATACAAAATTCTAGGTGTGACTTCTAGTGCTAACACCTGTACCATACTTTAGATCCTTTTTATTTATTGTGAACTTAAAACGCATAATTTACAGTTGTGTAGCAGATATGCGCACTGTGCAACCATGACAATTTTGTTTATAAGCAACAAAAAGAGGTTTTATTGAAAGTTGGCAATCCAAAGTCAAAAAAATGAGATGAATATGAGATGTAACATATAAATTCAGTCAAATAATCACTTCATCAGGATGAGGTAGTATGGACGCATTTATTGTAGTGTGGTTGTTACACATTATTTTTGTCAACTCAATGATCAATTGACAACATGTGCTCATGCTCCCTGAAAATATTAAAAGAGACTTTCTCCATGAGAAAAGTGTTTTCCTTTTCCTCTTTCAAAAACTATAACAAGGAAGGTCATCACACCCTTTTGTATGCATGGGGTGCGACAATGCTTGAACATCACACTCTGCACTAAAATTGGACTGCGACGTCATCGCAGGATGCCTGTGCATAGGGTGTGATGATGCTTAAGAAAAGGAAAAGTCAAAATTCATGAATGTTCTAAAAGGGAATATTCTAGAATATGAGGTGTCCCCCGATCAGTTTGGATCTTACTCACTTATCTGATTTAGTGGGATCATCCTAATCCCCTCATCCATCTCTCTTTCACCCTATATAAAGAGGGATCTCTCATGGAAAAGGAGAAGGTGGAAAAGGATAAGGTTTGCAAGGGATTGCATTTGCATGAAGAGTTCTACAACATATTATGCTTGAGGTCTTTGCTTTAGTTCTCTAATTCAAATTGTGGATCTTCTTCATCAAAGGCATTGGAGAAAAGGTGTGTGTGTTGGATAAAAGAGCCATTGAAATGGAACTTGCAATATCAAGGCATGGGTTGTATTCTCTACTTTCCATTTAATATAATGCAGCAACACATTTCTTCCCTATAAAGGTGTCTTATCTTTTATTGTATAACTCCTTGATCTTATACATAGGATTCATTGGAATATATGTATATATATATATATATATATATATATATATATATATATATATATATATATATATATATATATATATATATTTTTT
>ML805483.1:80982-92697 GCA_009831015.1 Picea engelmannii
TTCTTCTTCCCTCTGAAATTTGACTTGTATCAAATGAATGTATAATGATATTTATTTATACCATTTATGTCACTTCCTTTTAACATTAGGTCCGACCTGACACTTTCTTATTTTGTAATTATTTTCTTTAATTATTTTCAGGGTCTACATGTACTTCAAAAATTCATTTCTCCTCAACCATGAGGATCCATGTGATGTGCCACATACCACCGGAAATAGTATGATGTATACTATCCATTCATGGGTTTTGTATATGCATGTTCATTTTCCTTCATGTCCAAATACCTTTATCAATCTTGCGGTCCAAAACCCATGACTAGGGTTGACATCAATGACAACAATCAATCTTCCAACAGTTTCGAGGTTACTAAGTTCCTGCAAGGGACCGGGACACCTCCTACACCTGTTGTTTTTTCACAATCATTTCCTTCTTATCAGCATGCCCAATTGGTCATTCATGACCAACCTTCTCCCTCTACCATGTCTTATGTACTTATGTGTACTGGTGAATCCAAGAAGAACAAAGTTGCAGTCGTGAATTGAGCCAAAGATTATTCGACCTTGAAAGAGAAAGTTGATGATCCATCACCTTCGTTGGTTTAATATCCTCCACCAACTTCACCTCCAAACAATCCTCTTCATCTCGAACAACCAGGCCTAGATACATTTCTTCATCGTCCTCCCAAGGGCGTTGTTTGAAAGTCGTCATTTAATCCTCATGCATGTGTTGCACAAAACTACAGTATTGTAGAAGACCTTGCCCAAGCACCCTCTACGATGTCAGTTCTTGAAGTCCTTCAAAGTTTTCCTACTCAACGAAAGGAAATGTTAAAGTATATTGGTGGAATTTATCCTACCCATACAAATGTGATAATCTTTGACTTAGAATATCATATTCCAAGGCTTCCTTCTCAATTAGTGTTTCAAATACAGGTTGTTGTAGAAAATAAGAATATTTGTTGAACCATTATTGACAAAGGATCCTTGACTTGCGTCATGTATGTTACTTGTTGGAAGTCCATTGTCTCTCCTACCCTTACCGAGTCACACAATACTCTCAAGGCTTTTAATGGTGCAATGTTTAAACCTTACAGTGTTCTTCCTTCGTTGTCTATTACGCTAGAAGGTAAAGCGGACAATGTTGAAGTTGAGGTCTTTGACGCTATTAGAGAAAAAAATTCTCACCCTATACAATTTGTAGAGAGGGCATTATTCCATTCCCCCATGCAGACTTACTTTCCTTGATTGATAAATCCAGAGACAAAAACAAATATTTTTCCACTTGTACACACCTTGCAAGTTATACAACAGGCGTATACGCTGGCTTCTCCACTACATCCTGCGTACATCAATATTTGTGCCAAAAAATCAAAATTAAATGTTAGGTTTCCATATCACGATAGGAGATCTATGATCCTTGGCCTTCCATATACTAGAAACATTCCGACTCGGCCCTTCAGTTGCCTTTTGAAGGCTATAAAGAAGCAAATTCTGAGCTATGAAAAAGAGGAGAGAATTCAACTTTGAGAGCAAAGTTACTCTGGAGAAATTATTACTTCATTATTGAGTCTGCATCCCTTTGTCCTTTAAGTCTGAACACAGTGTTCAATCTCCAAGGTCTTACCTTATTGATAGAGAACTTCTTTGTATCCCTTATATGATCTTGCCTTTGGTGGAGGATTGAAGTGGTAGACGCCCATTTGGAAGGGACTCGGTTTCTTGGATCTGAACCGTGCCGACTCGGAAGTCTGTAATGTTTTCACTTCTACTGATCATTTATTAATAGAAATACTCCTTTCCCATCCAATTGATATCTTGAAAATATATGTGTTACGGTCCATGGGCATGTTTGTTTTGTATATTAATGGATTATGCTATCTAATGTGCTAACATGTTATATCATCACTATATGCTTTCTCTTCTTGTTTGTTGAGAACTTGTTGTAGGTATAAAGCTTTGGGTCAAACTACTCAATGGTGGACATCATCAAACATTTGGACGAGGTAGGCCTCTTTCTTACTTCTCTTGCACATTAGTTTACATAGCATATGCTAGAATTGAGTCGATTTCTACAATCATACCTGTCTTTTGTGGTTCACCCTAGCCATAGAGAGATTTTCCTCGTAACATAATTGGAGACCATACTGGGGATGAATCTTATTTCTTAGGGTTTGAAGTACTTTTCTCCTTAGATTTCTCTCATTTCTATTGTGGTTCTTTTCGTATCATTGCTTGACAACTACTGTTCACTCTAGGTCTGAGTTTTCATCCTTTCTCCCTTTCTTGGCCTTGTTTCAAAGCATATATGTGCCTTTTTTCTTGACAATCACGTATACACATAGGTTGTCTCATTGCAAGATGCGTATATACGCTTTGTTTGCTCAAGCAGTCGTGTACACCTTTTCGCCTTGCCTGTTTGCTTGGTGTGGTGTTTGTTGGGTGGGATTTTATGCTTGTTGAGACTTCTTAGGTCTTTGTAGTTCCTATTGAGTACCTGTTGGATTACAAGAAACCCTCTTTTGGTTGAATTTTTGGGAGAATTTTTTCTCTTCATCTTTTCATTTTTATTGTCCTTGTACATTGGGCTAGGTGTTTCATTTCTTGATATCCTACTTGAGTTATCTATCTTTTATACACAATAGGGAAATATATCAAGTTACTTTTCAGTCCATGCATTTTCAGTTTCGATATATTGAAAATACAAAAAAATAGGCATTTTGCATTGCTTGGCATTTTTTTCCTTTTGAGTTTTTATCATTATCTTAGTGCATACAGTGAAAGGTTGCATTTTTACTTCTGAATTGCAGAGTTGAATTTGAAAATTGCATCGCGTTTTAGGAGAATAACATACATTAAAAGTTAAAGTTAGGACTTTGCATTATTTTCATATTTACTTTCTTGTAGAGTCATAACACCATGAGTTTCATCACCATACCTTTTTGAGTAATCATGGCCATAAAATCAATGCTATAATTTAAAATTTATTAGTAACGATTTTATTTTCTAAGGTGCAAAAACTAGCTTAGGATTTAGTGCCTTGGAATAGGATCTTGTGAGTAAACTTCTCCAAGGAAATTAAATCAACATATGTGTCTGAGAAAGGGAGTTGAGAAGTCCATTTTATAATTGGTAAGATCAGGAGGCTCTGCTCACACCAGAGTTAATCATGAGGTTGCATGAAGTTGGTTGAAGGGATATCCCCGGATACTTTCCTAGCGCCAGAGATATTTATGTGGATTTATTCATATTTGGGGATCTTTCTAGTGCCCATACCTCCATGAGAGGCGGTTCTTTCAAGGTTTCAGGCTTTGATACCCTGCCCATACGGTGATCCATACTTACGCATTCTTGCCTGTGCATTGGTTATACATTGGTTTATTAGTTTCTTAACTTAGGTATCTCATAGGTTACTTGCAGGGGCAATTATTCTAGTACCCTGGGTCAGATAGGGGTTAGACAACACATAACCTTTATGGAGGATTACCTCTCTGGGGGGATCTGACCAACTAGTTTTTAATCCCATAAATGCCCCTATAACTAATTATGTTACCTCCAATATTTAGCGGGGCATCTTGGGTCCCTCTTTGACGAGACATACCTTCTTTAGGGAGGTAGGCCACTCAACCACTTTAGCCCATTTGCATGCATATTGGTCGTTTGACTTTTGGTGCGATTTTTGTTTACTAGTTGGCCTTAGGATATTTTTTTTATCTTTAGAATCTTAAGTCATCATGGAGTCGGACCAACCACCCCGCCCGTCCCATCGCTTGTTACAGTTACCACCAGATTTTGTGTCCTTTCCTTCTAAAAGGTGTAGAGTCATTATACATGGTACACACACATCCACCATTCAGACTTGTGATTATACAAGGATTATTACTCAACCTAGTCTTCAGAATTCTGGGAGCCCTTCAACTTCCATACCCACTATAGTTAATGGCACACCTTCGACTCCTGCAACCTCTATGGTCATAGTGCCAGAGTCACCTATCATTACTATGGACTGGCCTATATTTAATGCTCATGCTACTACCTCGAACCCCTTTGGGTCTCTTGGCCACTCACCAAGATACAATGTTCATTCCATCCCTATGGCTTCTAGTCCATTTTCTTATGGTATGCCTAACTTCACCTCACAGTTTTCGAACTCCATCCCAGCTACTGGCCCTAATGCTAGTGCTGGACTTGGGGGCAGTACACCTCCCTAAACTTATTTTTCATTTGGTGGATCTCAAATCCCTCAAATGACTCCTAATATGGGAGGTATGCATTTTTTTAATCCTGGGTCCAATCCTCCTACTTCTGGGTGGAGTAGTCAACCTGGCGGACAAGCTTCGGCTCAAGTTTCATCCTACAATCCTACCTCCTCAGTATAGTATAACATCCCTCACCAACCATGATGGGACATGTTATGCTAGAGAACACTTATGTTCTCTCTATGGAACATACTATAACAAACCCAGCATCATACTGAGCTATGCCACATAAACATTTTACGAACTACATGCAATTAAATTATATACACACAGAGCTCTTGCAAAAACATATATATAAAATGTAAGAGACAAATACTTTACATAAATTCATGAATTCATACTGAAATAACAGTAAACACAGACATGAATCATATATGGGAAATACCCATAAACATACAGATAGTTATAATCATGCATACGAAAAACCCATAAAAATAAGCATGTAAATAACATTGCAACATGTAAATTTATCACACAATTGACACTTATCTTTGTAAGAATATCATCAACTATGTGAAGACTATCCACGAATCTCCCAGACTTAGACCACACTATTCATCACTCTCAACAGTGAGTCACCCCTGAGTTGGGACTAAACTCCACCCAGGTAAAGGGATTCCTAACCAGGCTAAAGGCTCATAGACAATAGGAAAGACTCTGTCTCAGGTGCTCACTCAACTGAAAACCTACAGTCCCTCATTCCCCACATGCCCATCTCACCCCAGGAAGTGTTCCCCTTCTCTTCTCAACAGTCCCTCGGCTATCCCACTTCCCTTCCAGGGCTTCAACAACAGGCCAGATAGGAAGTCTCAGAGCCCTGCAACTGTAGTTTAGCACCTTCAAGAAATCAATTCCCCAACAATTCTCTCATCCAGAGAGAAATTTCTCATGGGCCTGACAACCCACCTCTTTAGTATCCCATGCACCTGGAAACCCGCTTCTTCAGTCCATCTCCCAAGATAATAGCTACAAAAACAGATATGGCTCCTGATATAGGTTCAGGTACAGTGATAGGAATGTATGAAGGATAACTGACTGCGTGAGTGAAATGGTCCTGGAATCTTGGTTGGATGATCGATGGAATGATGGAAATAATGATCGAAAATATGATTGGAAATGAACTAAGTCCCAACAATATGTATGCATGTCCCCAACTTGACACTTCTCATGTTGGGAGCTACTTTGGCCCACATGTCCCCAACTTTAGAACTTAGGATAAAATAATTATCCATACTTTATATTTAATAAATATTAATATAATATTCCTTTTTGTCTTAATCTCCCTAGCTTAGCCCCTTTCCTTAACTTTTAGGCCCCTCCCTTTCCCTAACTAGTGGATTTTAGTCCCCCATCTATTTTATCGTGGTCGGTCTTCGTGCAAAGATGCATTTTATATTAATTATGAGACATATAAAAAAATAGGCACACTGGCCTTTAACATCCAGGATCTCTGGCCTACTCAAAACATAATCATACTAGCTTATAATAACTAGCTCACTATCCTATAAAACAAATCATATACACAAAGGCTCGCTGGCCTCACAATCGTGCGCACTTAAGATGCTACGCACAGTATCCTAGAATGTGCACACTTCATCATTTCACTGTGTAGTACATGTGCACACTATGCCATGGAATGTGCATACAAAATGATATCAAAATAGCTCATGAACTTAAGTACATTTTCATTTAAATTACAATTGGGTTCGACTTAGGGATATTACAATCCCCTCCCATTATTTATGCATTGTCCTCAGTGCATCATGTACCCATGTACAATAAAATTTCAAAAATTCTCAAAACGATGTGGGTAATATTCCTTCATTGCATCCTCATGCTCCCAATTAACGTCCTCAGGACTGTACCGGGTCCATTGGACCTTTACAATCCCTATGGCTCAATTATGGAGCTCTTTGATTTTCCAGTCCAGAATGTGCACCAGATGCACTTGGAAAATGCCTTCTTGCTCCACCTGGATCACATTCCAATCAATAACATGATTAGCATCAAGTATATATTTATTTAGCAATGATACATGGAATACATTATGAACAGACATAGATGTAGGAAATGCAATCATATAAGCTATTGGACCAATCCTCTCTAGGATTTCAAATGGCCCACAATAGCGAGCTGCCAACTTTGAACAATTTCCCAATTTCAGGGAACTTTTGTTGGCCTTCACTTTCAATAATACATGATCACCCACTTTGAATTCCCTATGAGTTATGCCCCTATTATCATAACTTTTCTTCCTGTCTTGGGAAACCTTTAAATTTTTCTTTATTTTTATCATTTGCTCCTCCAGTTCTCTGAGTAATTCTGGCCCAAGCACTACTCTGTTTGTTGGGTTATCCCATCTTATTGGTGTGTTGCACTTTCTTCCATAAAGTGTCTCAAATGGGATCATGTTTAGAGATGCTTGGTACCCATTATTATAAGCACACTCTACCAAGTGTAGGTAGTCTTCCCATTTTGATGGTTTATCCATCACACACATCCTCAACATATCTTCGATCACTTGATTCACCCTCTCTGTTTGTCCATCTGATTCTGGATGATAAGCTGTACTAAAATTCAAATTTGTTCCAAATCCATAAAATAATCCCTTCCAAAATTTTGAGGTAAATTTTGGATCTCTGTCAGACATAATTGTCTTTGGTATGCCATGTAATCTGGAAATTTCCTTCATATAAACATCAACAATGTTGGCTTCCTTGTGAGTGAGCTTAACTGGAACAAAATGGGAAGCTTTAGTAAGTTTATCCACCACTACCATGATAGAATCATGTTGCTTGTTTGTTCTAGGCAATTTGGTGATGAAATACATTGTTACAACTTCCCACTTCCACTCAAGAATGGGTAATGGTTATAGCAAACTAGCTGGGTTTCTATGCTCAGCCTTTACTTTTTGACATTCCAAACATCTGGAAATAATATCAACAACCTCTTTCTTCATGTCTGGCCAATAATATTGGCTTTTGACAGCTGCAATAGTTTTATGATATCCTGGGTGCCCAACATAAGGCTCATTCTGCATTTCTCTCAATATCATATTTTTCAATTCATTAGAATTTGGTACATAAATTCTTCCCCTGTACATGAGAATTCCATCGTTATCTAGCTTGTAATCTTCAATTTTCTGCTGCAAAATACCTTGCTATAATTTTTCCACTAATTCCTTGTAATGCAAATCTGATTTGGCAGCCTCTGTAATTTTGTCTTTCAAATATGATTGGTACATTATAATGGTTGTATCATGCAATTCATGCACTCTTCTACTGAGTACATCAACCACTTTTTTCTCTTTCCCCTTGATATGCTTTATATCAAAGTCATAATCGCTCATAAATTCTAACCATCTACTTTGCCTAGCATTTAGAGTTGGCTAATCAAATAAATATTTCAGACCATTATGGTCTATTCTTAGCTCAAACCTTTTCCCCATGAGTTAGTGTCTCCATTTACTCAAGGCATGCACTATGGCTTCCAACTCCAAATCATGAGTGGCATAGTGTCTTTCGTGCTCCTTCAACTTCTTTGATTCATAACATATAACAAACCCATTTTGACTGAGGACTCCACCAAGTCCCTTTTTAAATGCATATGTGCATACAATGAAGTCTTCATTTGGGTCTACAATCCTTATCATTGGAGAACTTGTTAAAAATTGTTTCAAGTGTTGAAAACTATTTTCACAATCCAATGTCCACTGAAACTTCACACCCTTTCTTTGCAAGGAAGTGATTGGGTGTGCAATCTTTGAAAATCCTTCAATAAATCTCTTGTAGTATCCTGCAAGGCCCATGAATGATATGACCTCTGTCACATTCTTTTGAACTGACCATTCTCTAATGGCTTCTATCTTCTCAGGATCCACTGCAATCCCCTCCTTCGAAATGATATGTCCCAAATAGTGAATTTGCTTCTTATAAAATGAGCACTTGCTCAATTTGGCATACAACTGATGTTCCCTTAATACTTGCAACACCATCCTAAAATGATGCTCATGCTCTTCCTCTGACTTAGAGTATATAATAATTTCATCCAACAAGACAATGAAAAACTTGTCTAAATATTCTCATAAAACACCATTCATTAAGCACATGAAAAGAGCTAGTGCATTTGACAACCCAAATGGCACCACTATGAACTCACAATGACCATACCTTGTCATGAAGGTGGTATTTTTGATATCCTCCTCTTTAATCCTTACCTTATGGTATCCTAACCTGAGATCTATCTTTGAAAATATCTTGGCATCTTTTAATTGATCAAAAAGATCATCAATCCTTGGTAGAGGATATTTGTGTTGGTTGTGGAGCATGATTATCTTCTTAATTCAGAGGTCTTTTACTTTCAGCCATGTTTATACCCCATGAAGTATTTACACCCCAGAAGTATGTACACTCTTCCATGTGAGGGAGTGCAGAGGGGGGGTGCCCCCTTTGCGGGGTCTGGGGGGTCTGGGGGCAATCGGGTCCCCAGCGGGGGTTTGGGGGTGAAGCCCCCAAAGCAAAAATTGCCTTGTAAATGTATATTGTAATTTCATTGTAAATATGGACCGTTCATTATAAGGTCAGAGATCTAATGATAGAGATTATGTTAGGGTTTTTTTTCCCTAGAAGGCAACCCTCTTTTATGAGGGAAATGTATTTTGGCTATGGTTGATGGCGAATATTCTATTCTAAGATAGGAGACTGTGAGAGAAAGAAGAGGAAATTAGAACGGGTTTGTTGGAGGTTGTATCCATTCATATGCTAGATAATAATAAAGGAAGGACCTGGCAATTTCTCTAGTGGACATAGCCCACACTGGGTGAACCACATAAATCTGTGTCTCTATTGTATTGTGTATCTTTTGTGTTTTGTTTACGCATTTGTTTTATTTTATTGCTCCATGGTCTTGTTTTTCTAACAACTGGTATCAGAGAGAAAGGTAACTTACAGGAAAAGAGGGTTCCTGGTTCGAGTGGGATCAATGTCGGAAGATGGAAAGTTTAGGGTCGAGAAATTTAATGGCCGAAACTACCAGTTATGGAAGATGCAGATGGAAGACTATTTATATCAGAAGAATATATTCCTACCATTGGGCGAAATAGAAAAGAAGCCGATGGCTATGAAGGATGAATAATGGTATATTCTTGATAGAAAGGCTCTAGGAATGATACGACTAAGCCTGGAAGCGTCGGTGGCTTTCAATATTTCCAAAGAAAAGACAATGAAGGTTTTGATGGATGCATTGACCAAATTGTATGAAACACCCTTAGCGTCCAATAAGGTATTTCTAATGAAGAGATTATTTAATATGAAGATGTCGGAAGGTGGGTCTTTTGCATATCATTTAAATGATTTTAATACGGTTATTAATCAACTAAGTTCTGTAAAAGTAGACTTTGATGATGAGGTCAAGGCTCTTCTAATCTTATGCTCATTGCCAGAAAGATGGAACGGCTTGGTCATGGTTGTAAGTAACCCTGTATCTGGTTCAAATACTTTAAAATTTGATGATTTTGTTGGTGTTATCCTTACTGAGGAAATGCAATGGAAAAGCACAGGTGAGACACCAGGATATGCATTGAACATGGAGAATAGAGGAAGACAAAATGATAGAGGAAAGGGTTTCAGGAACCATGGGAATTCTAGGAAGGGAAGATCCAAATCCAGACTTGGAAAGATAGAGTGATAGAATTGTGGGAAGAAAGGACATCTGAAGAAAGACTGCAGATCTCCAAAGAAACAAAGATATGGACAACATGAGAGAAATCAGGAAGTAAATGTAACAAGTGATGTGTTAGAATATTCTTTGATTCTTTCTATAGATAATATTTCTGAGTCTTGGTAGTAGATTTAGGGGCTTCATTTCATGCCACACCCCATAGGAAACATTTTCTAGATTATGTTCGAGGTGATTTTGGACAGGTTCATTTGGGTGACGATGCACCATGCAAAATTGTTGGAATGGGAAAGGTAAAAATAAAACAATGCAATGGAAACCAATGGTTGTTGAAAGAGGTAAGACATGTTCTATATTTAAGGAAAAATCTAATTTCAATATGGCAGTTGGAAAGTGAATGTTGTATATCCATATTTACAGATAAGACGTGGAAGGTCATCAAAGGATCATTAGTGATAGCAAAAGGAGAGAAGGTAGGTACATTGTATTTATGTACTGGTAATACTGACTCTTCTATCTCTTTAGATTATATAGGAGTGGATACAACACTGTGGAATCATAGGCTTGGACACATGAGTGAGAAGGGGATGCAAATACTTCACAAAAGAAATTTGTTGCCAGATATTAAACAAATTGATTTGGACTTCTGTGAGCATTGTGTTTATGGAAAACAGAAGAGAGTCAAATTTCTCAGAGTTGGAAAAGAAAAGAAGAGTGAAAGGTTAGAGCTTGTGCATATAGATGTATGGGGACTAGCTCAGGTATCATCTCTTGGTGGATCTCATTATTATATTTATTTTATTGATGATGCAACTAGAAAAATTTGGTTTTATTGCATTCGACAAAAATCGAATGTTTTTGATACTTTTAAGAAATTTAAAGCTTTGGTTGAGAACAAGACATAAAAAAAGGTGAAGTGTCTTAGATCAGATAATGGAGGTGAATATTGCAGCAAGGAGTTTGATGATTACTATTCATACCATGGGATTCGTAGAGAGAAGACAGTTCCAATAACACCACAAGAAAATGGTGTGTCAGCAAGGATGAACAGGACAATCATGGAGTGTGCAAGGAGTATGAGATTGCATGCTGGTTTGCCGTTATAGTTTTGGGCAGATTCTTTAGATACTACTATTTACTTAATAAACAGAGGACCTTCAAGCTCTTTGGATGGTAGAATTCTAGAGGAGGAATGGACGGGAAAAAAGGTAAACTATTCTTTTTTGAAAACTTTTGGTTGTGAAGCATTTGTCCATATTGATAAAGAAAATAGAACAAAGCTTGAGGCAAAATCCAAGAAGTGTACCTTTATTGGATATGGTGTTAATGATTTTTGTTATCGATTATGGGATTATGAAAATAACAAAATCATTAGGAGTAGAGATCTCATATTCAATGAGAAGGTCATGTACAAAGATCAGTTGAAGGGAAAGAAATAGGAAAAAGAAAAACAAGAATACACAGTGCTTGATGAGATCACTGAAAAATAAATTCCAAAGGAACTAGAAAATCAAAATGTACAACAACAGGAGCAACATGTACCTCAAACACCTGCAAGTGTTGTTAGAAAATCTACCAGGTTAAGTATACCCCCTAAACGATACTCTCCTTCATTGTATTATTTATTGTTGACTGATTCTAGTGAACCAGAATGTTATGAAGAGGCAATGAAGGTAGACACCAAAAGAAAGTGGGAGCAAGGAATGAAAGAGGAAATGGATTCCTTGGTAAATAACCATACTTGGAACTTGGTTCAGTTGCATGTAGGAAAAAGAGCATTGCA
>ML805483.1:117473-138399 GCA_009831015.1 Picea engelmannii
CTCCAAGCTAGGGTTTTCATACCCTCGACCCTTATTTATACTAAATATGTCTATTAAGAGAAGCATCTAGAGGAAGATCCTTCTAGAAGCGAAAGCTTCTATTAGGTCTTCTTACATCCGCCTTATTTTATTTTATTGAAAGGTCTTATTAATATTGACCTTTATTACATCTGAATACATTGATCTACCTATGTGCGGGTTAGGACCTTAACAGTGACACAGTTGGGCATATATACCCCTTCTTCAGAATTTCTTCAAGCTTCATTTGCAACTCCTTCAACTCTGGTGTACTCATTCTATAAGGAATCTTTGACACTGGAGCTTCTTCAGGCATTAAATGTATAGAGAAGTCAATATCTCTCTTTGGGGGTAGTCATGGTACCTCCCTAAACACATCTTCAAAGTTTTCCAGGACTGCATAATCTTCCAAATTTGGCACCTTATCTTTAGGTGTCTCTTCCATATGAGCTGCAAATATTTGACACCCTTTTCTGTAACATTTCTTGAGCTGCAATGCTATAATTTCTCTGATGGTTACAACCTTTGGAATTCCCTGCACCTTCCTTAGGATTCCTTCCTTGTCCAATCAAGTAAATTCCTTGTTATGACAGTATAGGATAACATGATGCTGGTCCAACCAATCCATCCCAATTAGACAATCATAGGAACCTAAAGGAAAGATGTTCAAATCTTCCCTGGTGTTTAGTCCATTCATGTCCATAATACATCACTTAACCATATCATTAAATTTTCTTTTTTCTCCTATAGCCAACTGCACCAACCAATATGTCCCATTCTTTCTTCTTGGAAAATGAAAAGTTTCCATCATCTTAGGATCTATATAACTATGACTAGATCCTGAATCAATTAAAATAGCAATGGTTTGGTTTTTAATCATACCTTCCACTTCAATCATATGTGAATGATACTCTACTTTCTTGTTGTCTAGGGCTGCATAGATCCTTGGAAAAAAAATTCCCATGTCCTCCACTGTTTCAACTTGTTGTACATTGTGAACAATCCTTCCTTTTTCACCTCTGTGAGGACAATCTCTGAACATGTAATCTCCTTTACAACCCCAACATCGAATAGGTGGTTTCCTTGGTTTTTGATCCCCTGTTTCAATCATTCTAGGCTCTCTAGGAGTTTGTTTTCCCAGTGGATTATTTCTGAAGAATGGTGGCTTATATCCCTTCTTCCTTTGATCCATCTTGAAATTCTTTTTGTCTTCCCAAGCTTTTTGGAAATTTGGCCTTGATTTTTTCTGATCATATAGGCATTTAGCTTGCCTTATCGTCTCCGCCAATGTCTTGGGATCATCATACTGTATTTTGTCACTAATGAATGATGGAAATCCACTCAAATACCTTTGAATCTTAACTGTCTCATCCTTGATGAAAGAGACATACTTCAACAGTTCTAAAAACCTTCTCTCATATTCATTTATGGTCATACTCCCAAGCTTGAGTTCAAAGAATTCTTTCATTTTCTTGTCATAGTATCTCTTAGTCAAGTATTTCTTCTCAAAATAATTCTTGAATTCCCTCCAAGTAACACTTTTCTCTTTGATGTGTTGCACCTTCACAAGTTGATCCCACCACATGGATTATTTTCCTTTGAGTTGATAGATGGAAATTCTACCTTCTGCATGAGAAGAACAATTATGAAATTGGAAACACTTTCTCATTCTCAACAACCATGTCTTTGCATCATCATCCTTCTTGTGCTCACCATCAAATGTAAGAGGTTTGATTTTGTTCATTTCTCCTTGTAGCTCATACACCCTAGACCTCTTATTCTTTCTGACAGGGTGTTGTGGGTGGGAAATCCCTCCTACGGACTAGCACTAAGGGTTTTATCATGCATGCATAAATGACCTAAATATTCTTACTTTTTACCATCATCCCATGCCTAGACCCCCATTACTCATATGTAAATACAAGTCTCAAGAGATTAAGTTGACGTACCTTATTCTTCGTGTTTCATGTCAATCCCTTTTCGTGCTTGGTCATTCTTTGACTGCAACTCTCCTCCCAATGTTGACTTGCATTCACTAAATACAAACTAAGAACTCCACATGCATTTGATCTATGAACTAATGGGTTAGAAATTTAATCAATCATACAATCAATATTCCAATAATGACAATCTCATATGGTGGGATGGGAAAAACAATTCTTTTATTAACTTCACAATGATACCTTACAATGATAAAGTCGGCTACTGCTCCTCAATCCTAGTCCTGGGCTCTTCTTCCACTATATTCCAACTGCTTTTCTCTATACTTCTCTTTGCACAAGGATGGTTAAAGGTTGGGACAAAGGGAATGCTCAATCAGGTATAGTTTCTTTACTATGATGCTCCTCTTCCAAGTGGGACGCCTAACCCTTATTTTATAGGCTAGAAGAAGCTAGGTATTTGGTCGAATGTCCGGCCATGCATGGCCAAAAATTTTAGTTAACTTGCCCAAAGTTGTGTGTTCCATCAACAACTTTCCTTTTTTCATTCTTTTGTAGGTACACGCAGCCTGTCTTGGGTCAGCTAGCATGTAAATGCATGCAGTAATGTAGTAGGGTGCATGGGCCTTTATAAAAGGGGTTTTTAAGAAGAGTTGTTCAACAGTGTTTTGGCAAAGAAGGAATCTGAGATGGCCTGATGCTAGGTAAGCACGTCTGGTGAAAATTAGGGTTATAACATAGGGGATGGACTCAAACTGTTATGTGCTCTCTTATTGGAATACCTCAAGGAGTGGTGGTGATGTCTACTAACACTTCTGGATTTTCTTTTCTCATCAAAAGGCCTGTGACTTCCTGATTTTCTTGAGTCACTCTCCTTCTCCAATTTCTTTTCTATTATGTTCAAGATATGCAATAACTTCATGTTGAAGTCATCATGTTTCTCCTTGGATCTCATAATCCTTTCATTACCATCTTTATGGATTTGGACATGCTTCTGCAAATTTTTAATGGTCTCTTATGTATTCATGTTTTCATTCCTTTCATTTCCATGTACATTGGAGTTTGTTCCTTCCATGCCCAAATGGACATCCATCCCTCTGATTTCATCTTCCTAGATATAAGTCCCCTGTTCCTCTTCAATTACTATGGAATCTATGTTGATCCTGATATGATATATTTTTTGTTAACTTTGCAAAATGTGAAGCCAACAAAACTTTGTTAGGCTATCTGTTTCAACAATTTCTTAAAAATATGAACCATTCTGGTTCGATAATACATATCATAATTCTTTCTTCTAATTTCCTGGAAATTTGAATGCCTAGATCAATTTTCTGGGTGTATATTTAGATTCTACTATCCAATACCTTTCCAACACGTTCTCCCATGATCAATTCTGAGTCTTGTGTAGAAAGTTATGGTCATTTGAAATTTTCCCATTAACTTTTCTGTTCATACTTCCACTTGGCGCAATTTTGCACTGTAATTATGCATTCTTGCACTTAATCCATTGAATATTTCGTATGATATCAATTGGGTTTCTTCATAAACATATTATGGACATTGTTTCCAAGTTTCACATCATTCTAGGTTCTGGGCTGCTAGTTACAGCTTGTTGAAGTTCTAGGCCAATTTGTGTTTTTGGTCTGGAATTCTACAAGTACCTTATTTTCCATATTAAACACCTTTAACATCCCTAGAAATTTTATTTATATATGGTACTATCTTCTATGGTTCAATATATTTCCATTGACTACTCCTGTGCCTCAATCCGATTCCAGAGTAGAAAGTTATGGTTCTTTGAAGCTAGTTGGGTCTTACAATTTACCCTTCACTGTTTGTGCTGTAACTTTCTCATAAAAGCTCTGTTTCACGAACAATTTACACTATTAGAAATCTCTCTCCGAGATATTTTATTTGAGATGGAAAAATAGAGTGTACCTTCGGTACACCTCTGTCTCGTGGTTTTTGAGTTGCTAAAAATGCTCTTAAGTCCCTCAAAAACGCATTGCAAAAAGATGATGTTCAAATGATATAAAACGTCGTAGAAAATCACTAGTTTTCTACTGTTTTTCACCCTTCAAACGACTTCATGCGCACAAATTTCAATCTGTACACCCATATTTACCATGTGCATCAATAACACAAGGTAAATCATGCTTCGTGCACTTTAAAGCCATTGTGTATCACTTCTCTTTTGCGCCAATAACTTGCGCACAGTACTTTTGTGTCGCGCGCCAATACCCACCGCGCACAGTTTTGGGACTGCACGTTCATATCCACTGCACATAGTTTTTGTACCACATGCCAATATCCACTACATGAAGTTTTTCTACCATGCATTGATATTGCATGCACATTTCACTCGACGCACTGCACCATGCCAAAATTTAGTATGCCCCACTGCGCACCAATACTTTGTGTGCACCATTCACTAAATTGTCGTGTGACCACATTTACCCACATTGCACGTGCACCAACAAACTCCTCTGCGCTTTTCCAACACTGTGCACACCATGCGCGTCATTATTATGTATGTGCACACTGCACAATGCTAAATTTATCGTGTGGTCATGTACACCAACATTTTTCCACGCGGTGCCAAATTTAGCACGCGCACTAGCACGCCAACATTTTTCCATACAGTACCCAAATTTAGTGAGCACACCAACATGCTAACATTTGTCTGTGAGCTACCCAAATTTAGTGCGCACACCAACACGCCAACATTTGTCCGCACGGTACCTAAATTTACACATATCATAAGCCTTTTACTGCCCATCCTACATTTTTAGTGCGCCCATCTGAGCGCATTCATTTTTATACGCATCAATTTCCTTGTGAATTCCGTTGCAGAAATTGAGGATTTTCCCTAACTTTTTCCCCAATTTACCATAGAGATTCTGCAACCAAAAAATTCGTTCAATTTCACCCTGATAACACCAATTCAACCTCTGCAATAACAAATCGTCGTGGGTTGACATCTCTAGAATGAATTCACCCAAAATCAATTCACGAATTGGGAATTTTAATTATGAATTCTGCTCCATCTATCATGGATTTACTGTAACTTCAAATAAGACCAATTCCGTGTCTTAATTTGCTAGAAAATATATTAAATCAATAATATCATACCACATTGACGAATTTCTCAATTTACCCATGAATTTACCAACCGAAATTGGGGATTTTTCCCAATTTTTGTACCATATTGTAGCTGGATGCTCTGCAACTCAAAATTTAGCCACTTCGAAATAAATCCTTTGTGAAATTTTTCTTCAACTCTACTTGCTCGACCCATCCAGACTCGGTGTTCAAAACTAAAGCTCTGATACAAATTTTTAACGTCCCCAACCAGCCATGTCGGGCCACGCTACGCTAGAGAACACTTCCATTCTCTCTGCGAAACATACTATAACAAACCCAACATCATATTGATCCATGCCACATAATTGTTTTTCGAACTGCATGCAATTAAATTATATACACACAGATATCTTGTGGAAACATATATATAATGTAACAGACAAATACATTATGTAAATGCACAAATTCATATTGAAATAACAATAAACATAGACATGCAACATATACAGGAAATACCCATAAACATACAGATAGTTATAATCATGCATAGGAGAAACCCATAAAAATAAGCACGTAAATAACATTGCAACATGTAAATTTATCACACAATCGACACTTATCTTTGTAATAATATCACCAACTGCGTGCATACCATCCACGAACTTCCCAACCTTATACCACACTGTTCATCACCTACAACAGTGAGTCACCCCTGAGATGGGACTAAACTCCACCCGGGTAAAGGGATTCCTAGCCCGGCTAAAGGCTCATAGACAATAGGAAAGACTCTGTCTCAGGTGCTCATTCAACTGACACCCTACAATCCATCATTCCCCACATGCCTATCCCACCCTAGGAAGTGTGCCCCTTCTCTACTCAAAAGTCCCTCAGCTACCCCACTTCCCTTCCAGGGCTTCAGCAACAGGTCGAACAAGAATTCTTAGAGCCCTGCAGCTGTAGTTTATCACCTTCAGGAAATCAATTCCCTAGCAATTCTCTCATCTAGAGAGAAATTTCTCATGGGCCTGACAACCATCCTCTTCATAACCCATGGGCCTCACAACCCACTTCTTCAGTCCATCTCCCAAGCTAACATCTACACAAACAGATATGGATCCTGATACAGGTTTAGGTATAGTGATAGGAATGTATGAAGGATAACTGCCTGTGTGAGTGCAATGGAAAGATGGAAAAGATGATCGGAGGTGAACTAAGTCCCAACAATATGTATGCATGTCCCCAACTTGACACTTGTCATGTTGGGAGCTACTTTGGCCCACTTATCCCCAACTTTAGAACTTAGGATAAAATAATTATCCATAATTTATATTTAAGAAATATTAATATAATATTCCTTTTTGGCTTAAGCTCCCTAGCTTAGCCCCTTTCCTTAACTTTTAGGCCCCTCCCTTTTACTAACCAGTGGAGTTTATTCCCCCGTCTCTTTTATTGTGGTTGGTCTAAATGCAACGATGTATTTTATAATAATTATGAGACATATACAAAAATAAGCGCATTGGCCTTTAACATCTAGGATCTCCGTCCAAATCAAAACATAAGCATACTAGCTTATAATAACTGGCTCACCAACCTATAAAACAAAGCATATACATAAAGTCTCACTGGCCTCACAATCGTGCACACTTAAGATGTTGCGCACGGTATCCTGGAATGTGCACACTTCATCATTTCACTGTGCAGTACATGCGTGCACTATGCCATGGAATGTGCATACAAAATGATATCAAAACAACTCACCATCTTAAGTACATTTTCATTTACATTACAATTGGGTTCAACCTTGGGATATTACACGTAGATTCTGACTAATACAGTTGGCATGACAAATCCACCTCTATACTCCGGTTTCCAACCTCGGGGAGGTCAGTTTCATGCTCTGGGAAACCCCCAACCTGGATCTAATCTGACTAGGGGAAATTTCTATAACCCTCAACAGAACATTCCAGCTGGAATGATTCCCAACCAACCTTATATGAATCATCCTAGAGGAGAGTCTTATAATTTCATACAGGGCCATGGTGTTTACTAGAACCCTAGATGGCCTCTGAATCCACAAGTGAAATCTTTTCAGGAATTTGGGGACAGATGTCACAAACCCGTCTCCCTTTTCTAGCCACGCTTAATATGCTAGATTTGTCTAAGTTAATGAATGACCCCATGACTCATGATCCTACATGGTCCTCAGTCCCCACCAAACTTCCTTCGGACATCCCAAAGTTCAAGGGTAAGAATGGAGAGGATCCTGGTGATCACGTCACTACCTTTCACCTTTGGTGCTCATCTAACTCCCTTAATGACGATTCTATTCGTTTGATATTGTTTCAATGCACCCTTATCAGAGTTGTTGTGAAATGGTATATTGAGCTAATGAGGGGGGCATATGGGACTTTTAGTCAGTTGGTGATGGTATTTCATAACCACTTCCATTTTCCCATTTGTTATGATGTTGGCTTAGAATATTTATCCACTATATGCTAGGATACCGCCACTCATATCTCAGACCATATCCAGGAGTGGCGTAGATGGAAGAGGTTGATTAATACCCCTATACCCCCATCCTTTCTTTTAGAATCGTTTCTTAAGTCTTTGCACCCTCCTATCTCGAAGGACATTTCTACTTCTAGGGTTACCACTGAAGAAGAAGCAATCCTTAGAGCCCAGCAGTTAGATTTGATATATGCTCAGTCTGGGATGTTATACCACCTTCTTCCTGAAGCACCATGGTCTACTTACGACCCTAGGAAAAATCTCGGACCTCATGTTGATGGCATTGTAGGTTCTGCCAATGTAAAGTTTGTAGACTCAGTGACAAACCATTTGAAAGATTTTTCTTTAAGATAGTCTACAAGCAGACCAGCCTCGTCTGTGTCTTCCAATCCCACTCAGTCGGTGGATGTACACTCTCTATAATCATCGACCCACCCGAATGGTAACCAACAACCAGGATGGAATAAGAGGAAAGGACGTAATAATCGTAAGGGTGGTGTTATAACCATGATTTGCACCATACATTCTTACCTGGCATCAGGCCATCTCATAGCCCTTTTTTCCAAAGCACTATTGAACAACTCTTCTTAAAAACCTCTTTTATGAAGGCCCATGCACCCTACTCCATTACTGCACACGTGTACATGCTAGCTGACCCAAAACAGGCTGCGTGTACCTACAAAAGCACGAAAAAAGGAAAGTTGCCGACGGAACACACAACTTTGGGTAAGTTAACTAAACCTTCTAGTCATGCATGGCTGAGGGTTCGTCCAAACACCTAGCTTCTTCTATCCTATAAAAGAATGGTTAGGGGTCCCATTTGGAGGAGGAGAATAATAGTAAAGAAAATCTACCCAATTGTGAATTTCCATTGTCCCAACCCTTTATCCATCCTTGTGCAAGAAGAGATATAGAGCAAATAAGTTGGAGGACAATTGAAGAGGAGCCCAGGATCAAGTTCGCAAAGCAGTGGCCGGTCTTGACATTATAAGTTGATTCATTAAAATTAATAAATAAATGCTTTTCCCATCCCACTATATCAGTTCTTCATGGTTTATTAGATATATGTTTGAATCTCTAACCCATTAATCTGTAGGTAAAATGCATGTATAGTTTCTTGCTTGTTTTGTATGCAGCTTAGCCTTGGGAGGAGAGTTGTTAACAAGTGATCAAGTGTGAAGAAGGATCGACATCGAACGCCCGAAAAAGGTATGTTTGTCTAACCATGTATTTTCTTAAAGGAAATGGGGATTAGGTCTGGGACGACAGTAGAAAGTAGGATTCTTTTGGTCTCATCTCCATGCATGATATAACCCTAAATGCTAGTCCGTAGGGGGATTTCCCACCACAACAGAATTGGAGACTGTACTGGGGAAGTCTCTAGGGTTCCTAGGAATATTTTTGGGTATTTTTAAAAGACTGGTTTTCTTTCCTATTTTTGAAGTTTCTGCAAAGTCTGAGCTAATAGAGATTCTAGTCTTCCATACCAGCTATCTTTGTTTCTTTGCTTGACTGTATTTTTTTCAAGACCCACAGAGGTACACGCGGCCTGCATAAGGTCTGCACATGTGTACCTGTGCTCTAATTTCTTACAGCCCGCATGTAAATGCTAGTTGAAGAAGTAACAGTAGCGTGTATGATTCCAGAAAATTTTTGAGGCAATCATCCTCTTCCCTGTTAGAATCAGTCATTCTCAGGGGTTTTCTGGAACTCTTTCTAGTCTTGGTTGTTTGCAGTCTATATCTTAGGGTTCACCTCAGATTGGTTTATTCTACGAATTTTTCCTTACATTGTTTTCTTTTTTCTGTTAAAGAAAGTCTCTAAGCCTTCAAGACATCTTGGTTCTCAGTATTAGTGGTCTCTTCCTGGTTTGGATTGTCTGTTTTTATTTGTTTCAGATTTTTAGAGATACACACAGCCTGTATAAGGCCAGAACGCATGTACAGGCCCTCTGGCTCTACACAGCTAGCGTGCACACACTTGTTTTTGAATTGTCAGTAGTGTACTTGTGAAGGATAGTTTTTTTTTAGGGTGAGGCAATCATCCTTTCCCTTGACAAGAGTTATACCTCTCAGGTTTTTTGAATCTTTTTCCTAGCAGTCAGTAGCTTAGGGTTGATCTCAGCCATAGCTTTCTTTTTTCATTTAAAATTTTTCATCAAAATTTTCTTTAGGGTTTTTAGACAAGTGTAAGAGTCCTTTTTTAAGTTTCTAGTGTGTGATTTCTTGAAGTGATTCTTTGCGATCTGCAATTAGGCCAGAATTTTTTCTTGGTTTTTGACTTGTTGATTTTTTCCTTTTTGCTTTGTGAGCGTTGAAATAAAAAAAAAAAAAACTTTCATTTCTTTGTTTGGTTGAAAAGTGTTGTACAAAAATATTTCATTTCAACATAATAAAGCCAAGGACAATAATAATAATGAGAAGACAGGTAGTAATGTTGGAGAGGGAAAATGAGAAAAACGTAAGGTGAAGTTTCCCTGTAAGATTTGCACAGATGATCACCTTACCCATTTGTGCCCCAAAATTGCAAAAGTTGCAAGGATTTTAGCTCAATCGCCTACCGTGATGACGAATCCATTCCCACATAATCAACACTTATCCTCGAGCTCCTCAAGAATCAGAAATGCGGCTAGTGGAGGTAAAAACCAGTAGTCACAAGATGGCGACCATTTATGTATCAATATGGTCGATGCGAAAATATATGTAGCCACTCGATCTCAAGACTATATTTCTAAACAAACCAATTCTATTCTAGAATCTCCTCCTCCTCTGGAGATAACTTTATAGATTGATAAACCAGAGCCACCGCCTCATATTTTGAAAGGAGTACTTAAGCGCTCTACCCATAATCTAAATGCTAAAGACGCCCATAACTACTCTATTGTTGAGGACCTGGGCCAAACCCCTTTTGCAATGTTGGCTTTGTAGGTACTCTTGACGTGTCCTTTACATAGGAATGCCTTACTCTCTTCTCTAGGAGCTCTAGAACCTAGTGGCTCAAAGGTTATCAAGTTTGACGTCATAGATGTTAATATTGTTGGTTGTGGAGCCTGATTATCTTCCTGATTCAAATGTCCTTGCTTTCAACCATGTTTATACCCCATGAAGATTTTACACCCCAGAAGTATCTACACTCTTCCACACAGGGGAGTACAGAGTGGGGTTTTCGGGGCAACGTCCCTCGAAGGAAACATTTCCTTGTAAATGTATATTGTAATTTCATTGTAAATTTGGAACATTCATTATAACGTCGCACATCTAATGGTAGAAATTATGTTAGGGTTTTTTTTCCCTAGAAGGCAACCCTATGTTATTAGGGAAATGTATTGAAACTATGCATTATGGCGAGTATTGTATTATGAGAGATGAGACTGTGAGAGAAAAAAGAGTAAGTTACAACGAGTTTTGTTGTAGGTTGTATCCCTTCATTTGCTAGATAATAATAAAAGAAGGATATGTCAATTTATCTAGTGGATGTAGCCCACACTGGGTGAACCATGTAAATCTGTGTCTCTATTGTATTGTGTATCTTATGTGTTTTTTTTCTACATTTTTTTTATTTTATTGCTTCGTGGTACTGTTTTTATAACAACTGGTATCAGAGCGAAAGATAACTTGCAGGAAAAGAGGGTTCCTGGTTCGAGTGGGAGAAATGTCGAAATATGGAAAGTTTAGGGTCGAGAAATTTAACGGCCAAAACTACTAGTTATGGAAGATGCATATGGAAGATTATTTATATCAGAAGGATCTATTCCTACCATTGGGCAGAGTAGAAAAGAAGCCGATGTCCATGAAGGACAAAGAATGGGAGATTCTTGACAAAAAGACTCTAGGAACGATATGGCTAAGCTTGGTAGCGTCGGTGGATTTCAATATTTCGAAAGAAAAGACAACGAAGGATCTGATGGATGTGTTGGCTAAACTATATGAAAAACCCTCGGTGTCCAATAAGGTATTTATAATGAAGAGATTATTTAATATGAAGATGTCTGAAGGTGGGTCTGTTGCAGATCATTTAAATGAATTAATACGGTTAATAATCAAGTAAGTTCTGTAAAAGTGGACTTTGATGATGAGGCTAGGGCTCTTCTAATCTTGTTATCATTGACATAAAGCTGGAATGGATTGGTCATGGTTGTAAGTAACTCTGTCTCTGGTTCAAATACTTTAAAATTTGATGATGTTGTTGGTGTTATCCTTAGTGAGGAAATGCGACGGAAAAGAACAGGTGAGACATCAAGTAATGCATTGAACATGGAGAGCAAAGGAAGACAAAAGGATAGAGGAAAGGGCTCAGGGAACCATGGGAATTCTAGGAAGGGCATATCTAAATCTAGACTTGGAAAGATAGAGTGCTGGAATTGTGGGAAGAAAGGACATATGAAGAAAGACTGTAGAGCTCCAAAGAAGCAAAGAGATGGACAACAGGAGAGAAATCAGGAAGCAAATGTAACAGGTGATGTGTTACAAGATGCTTTGATTCTTTCTATAGATAACATTTCTAATTATCGGGTAGTATATTCAGAGGCTTCATTTCATGCCACACCCCATAGGAAACATTTTCTAGATTATGTTCAAGTTGATTTTGGACAGGTTCATTTGGGTGATGATGCACGATGCAAAATTGTTGGAATGGGAAAGGTAAAAATAAAGCAACACAATGGAAACCAATGGTTATTGAAAGAGGTAAGACATGTTCTAGATTTAAGGAAAAATCTAATTTCAACAAGGTAGTTGGCAAGTGAAGGTTGTGTATCCATATTTACAGATAAGACGTGGAAGATCATCAAAGGATCATTGGTGATAGAAAAAGGAGAGAAGGTAGGTACATTGTATTTATGTACTAATAATATTGACTCTTATATCTCTTTAGCTTCTACGAGAGTCGATACAACACTGTGGAATCATAGGCTGGGACACATGAGTGAGAAGGGTATGTAGATACTTCAAAAAAGAAATTTGCTGCCATATCTTAAACAAATTGATTTGGACTTCTGTGAGCATTGTGTTTATGGAAAACATAAGAGAGTTAGATTTCTCAGAGTTGGAAAAGAAAATAAGAATGAAGGGTTAGAGCTTGTGCATACATATTTATGGGGACCAGCTCAGGTATCATGTCTTGGTGGATCTCATTATTATGTTACTTTTATTGATGATGCAACTAGAAAAACTTGGGTTTATTGCATTTGACAAAAATATGATGTTTTTGATACTTTTAAGAAATGGAAAGCTTTAGTTGAGAATGAGACAGGAAAAAGTTTGAAGTGTCTCAGATCATATAATGGAGGTGAATATTTCAGAAAGGAGTTTGATGATTACTACTCATACCATGGGATTCGTAGAGAGAAGACAGTTCCAAGAACACCACAAGAAAATGGTGTGTCAAAAAGGATGAACAAGACAATCATGGAGCGTGCAAGGAGTATGAGATTGCATGCCGGTTTTCCCTTACAGTTCTGGGAAGATGCTATAGATATTGTTGTTTACTTAATAAATAGAGGACCTTGAAGCTCTTTGGATGGTAGAATTCCAGAGGAGGAATGGACAGGAAAAAAGTTAAACTATTATTTTTTGAAAACTTTTGGTTTTGAAGCATTTGTCCATATTGATAAAGAAAATAGAACAAATCTCAAGTCTAAATCCAAGAAGTGTACCTTTATTGGATACAGTGTTAATGATTTTGGTTATCGATTATGGGATTATGAAAATAACAAAATCATTAGGAGTAGAGATGTCATATTCAATGAGAAGGTCATGTACAAATATCAATTGCAGGGAAAGAAACCGGAAGAAGAAAAACAAGAATACACAGTGATTGATGAGAACACTAAAAAATAAATTCCAAAGGAACCTGAAAATCAAAATGTACAACAACATGAGCAACATGTACCTCAAGCATCTAGAAGTGTTGTTAGAAGATATACCAGGTTAACTATACCCCCTGAACGATACTCTCCTTCATTGTATTATTTATTGTTGACTGATTCTGGTGAACCATAATGTTATGAAGATGCAATGCAGGTAGACACCAAAAAGAAGTGGGAGAAAGGCATGAAAGAGGAAATAGATTCCTTGGAAAATAACCAGACTTGGGAGTTGGTTCAGTTGTCTGTGAGAAAAAGAGCATTGCATAATAAATGGGTTTACAAGTTGAAGGAAGAAGATGGAGGAGAAAAATGGTACAAGGCTAGACTTGTTTTAAAGGGGTTTGCACAAAATAAAGGTATATATTTTGATGAAATATTTTCTATTTTAAGTCTTGTGGTAGTAGAATATTTGCATCTTGAACAATTAGATGTAAAAACAACTTTTATCCATGAGGATTTGGAGGAAGAGATTTATATGCAGCAGCCATAGGGGTATGAGGTCAAAGAGAAGGATAATTTGGTATGCAGGTTGAAGAAAATCTTGTATGGACTAAATAAAGCTCCAAGGAAGTGGTATTTGAAGTTTGACAGGTTTATGATGGAACAGGGTTATAGTAGATGTCATTCCGATCACTTTGTTTATTTTAAAAGGATAGATAATGGAAACTTTATTATCTTGCTATTGTATGTAGATGAGATGCTTGTTGCAGGGTCTAATATGCAGGATATAAATATGCTCAAGAATAAATTATCCAATTCATTTGTGATGAAGGATTTGGGCGCTGCAAAGAAAATCCTTGGCATGAGAATAAAAAGAGACAGGAAAAATCACAAATTGACATTGTCTCAGGGTGAGTACACAGAGAAGGTGTTGGAGAGGTTTAGAATGAAGAATGCAAAACCAGTTAAACACCTTTTCCTATCCATTTCAAATTAACTAAGGAAATGTGTCCTAAGACACAAGAGGAGATAGAATACATGTCCAGGGTCCCTTATTCATCAGAAGTTGGCAACTTGATGTATGCAATGGTTTTCACAAGACCATATATTTCACATGCAGTGGGAGTTGTGAGAAGGTATATGAACAATCCAGGTAAATAACATTGCAAGGAAGTAAAGTGGATTCTCAGGTATTTGAGAGGTACTTCTACTCATACATTATGTTTTGGAGGTCCAGACACTTTTCTATAGGGATATGTTGATTCAGATATGGCAGGTGATAAAGACAATAGGAGGAGCACCATAGCGTATGTTTTTACTATAGGTGGAACAACAGTAAGTTGGATTTTCAAACTGAAAAAGGTTGTTGCACTTTCAACAACAGAGGCAGAGTATGTTGCAACTACAGAGGATAGTAAAGAGATGATTTGGTTACAAATGTTTATGGAGGAATTGGGAAAGAAGCAGGAGAATAGCAGGTTGTACTGTGACAGTGAGAGTGCAATTCATCTTGGAAATAAATCAGCCTTCCATTCGAAGACTAATGCTATATAGTTGAGATACCAATTCATACGATCCACCTTGGAAGATGGACATTTGAAGTTGGAAAAGATACACACTAGCTAGAATCCTGTAGACATATTAACAAAGGGAGTAACCAGAGAGAAACCGAGTTCCTGCTCAGTTTCAGTTGGTCTTCAAGAATGAAGATGAAGATGAGAAAATTTCCATGTGCAAGAAGGTTCAGAGTCCAGCATATACAACAACGGTGGAGTTGTTGATATTAGTCTCCAAATGGGAGATTGTTGGTTGTGGAGCCTGATTATCTTCCTGATTCAGAGGTCCTTGCTTTCAGCCGTGTTTATACCCCATGAAGACTTTACACCCCATAAGTATGTACACTCTTCCATGTGGGGGAGTGCAGAGGGGGGGTACCCCCTCTGTGGGATATAGTGGGGATATCTCCCCAGTTGGGGGATTTGGGGGCAAGCAGGCCCCTAACGGGGGTGTGGGGGCAAAGCCCCCAAAGGAAAAATTGCCTTGTAAATGTATATTGTAATTTCATTGTAAATTTGGACCATTCATTATAAGGTCGCACATATAATGGTAGAAATTATGTTAGGTTTTTTTCCCTAGAAGGAAACCCTCTATTATGAGGAAATGTATTGTGGCTATGCATTATGGTGAGTATTGTATTATGAGAGAGGATATTGTGAGATAAAGAAGAGGAAGTTACAACGAGTTTTGCTGTAGGTTGTATCCCTTCATTTGTTGGATAATAATAAAGGAAGGACCTGGAAATTTCTCTGGTGGACGTAGCCCACACTGGGTGAACCACATAAATCTGTGTCTCTATTGTATTATGTATCTTCTATGTTTTGTTTCCGCATTTTTTTTTATTTTATTTCTCCGTGGTCCTATTTTTATAACAAAGCCTTGCTTGCCTTACCATGTGGCTTTCCAAATCCATGTGGAGTATTCAAAGTATACCATCAAATGTGCGTTTGGTTATGAAGGTGTTTCTACGTGTGTGATGTCCCTAACATGTTGGAAAGCTCTTAGTTCTCCAACCCTTTCCAAGTCATTGAACATGTTGACTGATTTTGATGGTCATTCCTTCTTCCCTCACATTATTTTCTCCGCCTTTTCGGTCCAATTAGGTGGGAATATGGTAGAGGTGGAAGTAGAGGTAGTTGATTTGCCTCTTGATTATAACCTATTATTAGGTCGCAATTGGACTTATGTTATGATCGTCATCCTATCGTCTATCTTCTATATTCTTTGGTTTCCTCATGAGGGGAAGATCATGAAGATTTATTAGTTATCCTTTGTGTGCTATAGTCCTAATGCATCTCTTGGACAGTCGATCCCTGTGATCGACAATTCTTAGCCAACAACTAAGAATATTAGTGTTAGAATGTAATCTTCCCTTATGGGTAATTTCGACTTCTTGGCATTGAACCATCAATTTTATTCCATGTCCAGTAGGCCTTTCTTGAGTGGGAGGTCCATTCCTTTCCACACATCTTATTTTGATGATCTATGGACACTTCCTTCCCTAACATTGTCTTGTGAAGGACAATCGCATGTTGGGATGGATAGGCCACTATCGGCAGCAGAGACTACATATCAAGCTATTCTCGACTCTTCCACTGATCCCAATCCTTTTCCCTCACTGACAGACGATGAAGATCTCATTTCTAGGCCCGTGTGGTCCCCCTCGTTGTCTTGTTCATGTGATTTCCTCAATGGGACTTTTACTTCAAACGAAGCCATCATCGAAGCCATGAATGGTTCTGACAAACCTTGAGATGATATGCATCACTGCATCTATTTTCTCCAAGAGCTTGAAAGAATCAAACAAGACATATTTTGATCTACTTTGAGTGAGATATTCAGTCACACCATAGTTACAATTGATACGCATGGAATTTATGCATAAGGAAACATGGCTATTATTTCTCCTACCATCCAGATCAACATCTCTCGTACCCCTCGTAAGTTTGAAAATGTAAATATCAATGCAGATTGTTCGCCAGAAGAAATCCATATCTACACCAAGCCCTTCAAGGAATTCCAAGACGTATTGTCTTGGTCTTATGAAGAAATTCCAAGGAACGACCCTTGTATTTTCGAGCATGAGATTAAAAATTATCAAGATGCTAAACCTATTTGACAACATCTTAGAGTTGTCAACCCTCGAAATTCCCCTGCTATTAAGGATGAGGTGGAGAAGCTACTTAACATTGGATTCATCTACCCAGTTCCCTTAACTGAATGGGTATCCAATCCCATTCCTATAGATAAGAAGAAAGGAACCATCCGTGTATGTATGGATTTCCATGACCTGAACAATGCCTATCTGAAAGACAACTTTCCCACACATTTCATCGATTGGATTATTGACGAGTGTGCGGGAAGCGAAGTATTTTATTTTATGGATGGATTTTCAGGATATAATCAAATTCAAATAAAACTTGAGGATCAACACAAGACAAAATTTATTTGTCCTTGGGGTACCTTTGAATACCAGAAGATTCCTTTCGTCCTTAAAAATGTCAAAGCAACCTTTCAGCATGCCATGAATTTATCTTTTCATGATCTTAAGCACTTAGTTGAAGCTTACCTTGATGATCTTCTTGCTCACTCTCGTAAGAGAGTGGATCACATTATCCACCTTATTCTTGTTTTTGAAAGATGTCGTTATTATAGAATACGATTGAACCCTCACAAATGAATCTTTTGTGTTAAGTCTGGTCGTCTTTTAGGTTTTCTAGTTTTTTAGACTAGGATCATGGTAGATCCACTTAAGGTTGAGGCAATAATTTGATTTCCTCCCCCACACATGATTAGAAAACTTCAGGGTCTATAGGGGAAAGATAAATTTATTTGTAGGTTTATAGTGAACTATGCCACTACCACTAGAGGTTTCATGCATCTTTTGAAGGAAACCCCTTTTATCTGGGATGAGCAATTCCAGGAGTCCTTCGATGCTTTGAGGAAAGATTTGGTGTTGGCGCCTCTATTGAAGCCTCCTGACTATAGTAGATATTACCTACTTTATATCATCATGTCCAAGGATATGATTCGTATGGTTTTGGTTTAGGAGGATGATGAGCTCCATGAGCACGTCATCTACTATATTAGTCAAAATTTACTCGGTCTTGAAGTTAATTATACTCACGTTGAAAATATAGCTTTGGTTGTCGTTCACGCAGTCCAACATCTACGTAATTATATATTACTTTGTAAGACTACGCTAGTTGTTGATGTCAATCCATTTCAATATGTCCTTACCCAACCTATCATAGGGGGAAAATACAATAAATGGCTTTTCATTTTACAGGAGTTCAATCTTGGTTTCACTTCTGCAAAATACGAGAAATCCCTAGTCTTTGCAGAGCTAATATATGGTTTTCCACGATTAGATGAGGATGTTATCCATGTTAATTCATTTGTGGATGAACACATTTTTCTTGTCTCGTCATCTGAGCCCTGGTATGGAGACATTGTGCTCTATCTTCATACCTTGAAGTTCCCTCATCATCTCTCACGAGATGACCAACGACGTATGAGGTACCAAGCTAAGAAATATACTATCACCGGTGACACTTTGTATCATTGAGGAATAGATGATACCTTGTGTCATTTTTTAACTCACAGAGAAGCTAAGTCTATTCTGAATGATTGCCACAGTGGGGCTTCTGGTGGTCCTCTATCCGGGCTTGCAACAACCCAAACAAATTTGCGAGCCGATTATTTCTAGCCTACTATATTTAAGGATTTTATTGAAGTGGTTAAGAAGTGTCACCCCTACCAGGTGTTCACTCATAAAATGTGCTCGCATCCAGCCCCGATTCATCTAGTCATTACCGTCGGTCCCTTCACCAAGTGGGGGGTGGACTTCATCAATTGCAACCCAACTTCATCTAGGGGGAATCAACACATTATCATTGCCGTAGACTACTTTACTAAGTGGGTTGAGGCCATGCCTACAGTTAAATCTAATGGGGATACTGCAACCTTATTCATATTCAATCAGAGTATCACCCAATTTGGTATCCCAAGTGATATTGTCATTGACCATGGAAGTCACTTTGAGAATGAGATGATGGAAGAACTAGTAGCTAAGATGGGGTTTAAACATGGCCATTCTTCTCCTTATTATCCATAGAGAAAATGGGCATGTAGAGACCATCAACAAGTCTCTCAAGACCATTTTGCAAAAAACTGTCAGTCAGAGTAAATCGGACTAGCACATCATGCTATATCCTACACTCTGGGCATACCAAACCTCGGTCAAGACTACCATCAAATTTTCCCCTTTCTAGTTAGTACACAGTGTGGAGTTGATATTACCCATTGAATGAGAAATCTCTTCTCTTAAATCAACAGTTGCGATCCTACCTGACACTTTTGATCTCGAGCGACGCCTTGTATACCTAGAGAGTCTTGATGAGCAGCGTCGATACGCCTCTACTACTATCGAGATGAAAAAATGACATGTTAAGTTCCAGTATGATAAGTCTATCTATCCTCAGTTGTACATTGAGGGTGAATTGGTCCTATTGTACGATCAAGCCAAAGAACCGCTGGGGCATGCAAGTTTAAACCCATGTGGCACAATCCTTACATCATGCAACATGTTCTAGAAAAAGGGGCCTATGAGTTAGAATATTATGAAGGGAATAAGTTGGTCGAGTGCAGAAATGGGCTCTACTTGAAAAGATATTATGCTAGATCCCCAGGCTTGGGCGGAACTCTATGTATACTAATGTAATTTAGTGTATATATCTCTTTTTTTTTTTTCATCTTCGATTTGTTTATCGAGTTTTCAATTGGTTGACAGATGTCAACGGAGTCATTAGTCTACTTAGGATTCATAGATGGGGCCAGACATCACACAAAAAACTTGACTTCCACCGCTTGGGTGGTTTATCCACCCGAGGGTCTATTGGTGTCTTCACAAGGTGTATGCCTAGGTCCATCCGCGAATAATGTGGCTGAATATAGCATCGTTATAGAACTTTTACGCAATTCTATCTCACATGGAATTCGTTCATTAGAAGTTCACCTGGATTCCCACTTAGTAGTATGTCATTTGAACAGACGGTATTGTGTGCGTGATCCTACTTTACTCCGACGATTCCTACAACTACATATTTTAGAAGGACAATTTGATTTTATTACATATTATCATATTCCTAGGAGTTTTAATCATGTATCCGATGCTTATGCTAACTTTGTTTTAGATTGGCATTTGTCACATAATTAAAAGAAAAGAAAATCATCTAAATCAATGTACACATTGTAAAATATAAGTAAAGCCAAAGATCCTTTTTTATATATTTAAAAAAATATGGTGTTTGTAGTACAAAATGGGGCTAACACTCTCAATACATATACATCCGGTATTACAATATCCCACGAAATCTACGTTTGGGGCGCCAGATGTGTGTCATGGTAAAAAACCACGACGTTTACGAGATGATGAAAGAGTCATACCCAAGCCCTGGGTACACCAACCACCTGTCACTGCATGGCTTCAAGAAGATCCTCTATCTGAACCATGGGTATACTATGAGTCAGACACGATAGGTTTCCCTTCACGTTTTTTACGACCCTCTCGGCCTCTCCTCTCATCACTTCATCTCCTCGGTTCCTCCGTTGATGTCAAGGGAAACCCTCTAATTGTCGTGGACCCACGTCTGTAGCACACAAATGTCTAGTCAATACTTAAACACCATAAAAAAACAGTTTTGTCCTAATTATACAAAAATAAAAATAAAATGAATTATGTAAAAACATTTTTACATACCTATGTCACTGTTATTGGATAAATCCGTAAGTGCGGACAAAAACTGATCTCCCTAGATCCACCTGGATCTAGAACAAAGAAAGACAGAACATGACTCTTTCCCTAGATTTTAACCATTGAATTAAATAGGAGGAAAGAACAAAGAACATACCTTATTATCGCTTCCTTTGGTCTTTGTTGCTCTCACTTCGCTCCGATGCTCTTGTGCAGCCAAGACCAAAACAACACAAACCAACCAAAATGAAGAAAGAA